>ADNK01000466.1:0-11691 GCA_000320545.1 Bigelowiella natans CCMP2755 | reverse complement strand
GAATATTTTGATCATGAGGAAAACATATTTAATGGTGGTATTGATAGATGTGTGATATATCTTTGCGATGAGCGCGAGTGTGATCTGAGTATGGAGTCTTCCAGGTTGGGAGTGGTGGGAGTGGTGTGTGAGAGTATTTTTTTTGGTTCACGGTTATCAAAAACCTTAATAGCCCCATCCCCCCTGGTGCCCCCGTTTTCTCCCTCGCCTCCCCCTTCCACACCTGGGGCCCCCCCCCCCCAAACCCCCCCCTCGTAAAAAAAAAAGCCCCACCCCCAGGGCCCACGGGCCCCAAAGCCAAATTTGGGGGGGGGGAGGAGGACCGATTGTGTATGTATTGGAAAGAATGTCTTGTCGTCGTATTCGGCGGTGATTTCAAGATGTGGTTACGCTGCTGGTGATGCAGATTCGTTCTCCCCTCCCAACTCTGACGATGGTCATGTACTCCCCCCCCCCATCATTTGCCTTTGCTCACCATGCACCCTGTACCTGCTCCTTCTCTCTTACCCAGCCGGGAATTCGCCGCGGGTGCTCTCAAGTTCAGAAAGGAGAAGCTAAGTAAGAAACCGTCGCAACTAGAGGCAATGCGCTATTGGATGGAGAAGGACCCCGAAAGAGCTGAGTATTGGATGAAGATCTCGCCGCGGTTCAGACCGATCACGAAATACCCCAGAGTTCCGCCCGGAAGGGGACGTGGAGGTCATTCAATTAGCTACTTCGGACTGTCTTGATAAGTAGAAATCATGATAGCTTTCTCTTTGCATACATTACATTTTACAAAAATATTAAACAATATATATACCTAGGCCTTTGGTGGATGAGGAGAATGGTGGAGGGTGACCAGCAAATGGAGGAGGAAGAAGAGTATGACGACGACCCAGAAGCGGCTAGAGAACGAATGAGCGGAGAGCAGGGGGACGATATCCCTGATGATGAGGAAGATGAAAATCCGGAACTAGCAGATGATTTCGCCGAGTGATAGATAGGGGCTCATTTCTTTGTACTTCGCTTCGCAAAAACACAACGACATTTTGAAGGAAAAGGGATCGCATTTCCCCAAAGTCTACAAGTGTCCCTTGATACTAGTAAAAAATGATTATTGCAAAGGCTTTTATTGACGGTGTGTGCACCTGCTTGTAAGGCATACGCGCGACTGGCTTGACTGTAATATTCGCGCTGGCGAGCTGGCACGCGCATGTCGCAGAAGAGTGTAAGCAGCAGCGTAGTGGCGCAGTTAATACAGGTTGTCAAATTCGCAGATCTGCCTCTATCTCCCATGCATTTAGACATTGATGCACTACGCTATGAATAAAAAGATTCCTCGTGCATTGCAGAGTTTAACAAACCCGGCATCTGTGTTTATATTTAGTACGTCAGCCGAGCTAGCAAGCGGCGTGTTATTCTTACTAGTGTTCCACGAAATACACTCTATAACACATGATGCAGCCAATTTTTTGCGTTTATCTAGTAGTTTGGTTGGTCCGCTGAGCAAGCAATGGGCCGCAATGCATGAGCTCCTTTGATTTGCACTACTAGACTAGTGCACGTCATTACGTAGCAATTGCAAGAATAGCTAGAAAGCACAAAACAAAATGAGTCCTCACTCAGTCGCCACTGCTAGACTGCATGTACATCCATCCATAACTACGTTTGGGGGATGACCATTCTATAGCATTGAAAAAATTCAATTTATTACAATTGCTACCGTCTCATCTAGTCATATAGCCAGCTAGCCAGACAGACATACAGACATGCCAGCATGCACCTATATGCATGATTAGCTAGTTAGTGAAAGCTGCAGCACAAGCAAGTAAGCATGCTATTCAACCACATGAATGATCAACGTACTAGAGAGCTATGCGTTCATTGTAGCAGTGCATCACATTCCACATGTGCCCAATACATAGACCAACACAAGAAAGGTTCCGAACAATTTGCATCGCATCAGCAATAACATTTGCGCAGATAGTGGTGACACTGGCTCAAGTCATATGATACGACATTAAACTACGATGAATGATATGGCGACTGGTGGTTATTCGGTAGACTAAATGATAATCGTGTTAATCGCAATGCAAGTTCATGTATGATAAAGCAATCTCAATACCAAAAAAAAAAAAAGAATTCATGCAAAGAGAGGAACACAATAAATGACACAGTTATTATTGGGGGGGCAAGCATCACCCAAAACTTACTATCCGCCTTAAATGAGGCACTACTCCATGATCAAATATTGACACTCAACTTTTAAGCTTGCTGAGTCGGTGTCGTTGATGTACAATAAAGTGGGTCAGTGAAAAACCAAACATCAGGTGGTCACAGAGATGTGGCCATGATGTCGTCTCAATCAGCAGCTCATCGAGTAGTGGCATCTTCCAGAATGCGGGGAGGATGTGCAGGTTGATCAGATGCACTAAAACCATCCCGACGGTTCCCAGAGCCATGAATTCGTATTGCTTATTTTCTCTTTCCGGTGGTGCTAGAGCACTCCAGATGGACAGGTAGACAAATGATAGGGAGGAGCACATCAGGTAATGGACAACCCCGCCTGCAAACAATAACAATCCAAAGCTCGAGTCTTCGGGTATTAGGGCATTTCCAACCTGAGAAATACATTTTCCTTTTGGTAATGATTTCATAACCCCCACCTCTCACAGATACACACACACACACACACACACACACACACACACACATACAAACGCACATGCACCCAGAGAGATGCCTAGATGGATTGATAGAGAGCGGAGAGCGGAGAGAGGAGAGAAAGAGAGACTACAACGTTTTACAAGGCGCCTGTTATCGTTATCATGCGTGTACTAACCGCTGCCAGGCTATTGATTGCGTGCGTGAGACCGACAGTGAGACTTTGTTGAGAATGCAAAAGCAGGCATATCGACACCGAGGGCACCCCAGACACAAGGCTTGAAACGATTACAGCATCGAGGTAAAAGCTTTTCCACGGGTCTTTTATGAATCGCTGAGTGAGTACAGGGGGGCTGCACTGCAAACAGAACGCCAGGAACCACACAAGAGCAACAACTATCATCATCGTCCTTGCGCCATCCGACAGCCCCTGTTGGGTTTTGAGGTCGATGCGATCAGAAATATCCTTCCGAGATTTGAAGCGACGAGTCAATAAAATATCCGCGATATATTGATTGCGACTTGATAAGATACATCTATTTTACATGGAATTTACAATTTACCGCAACAAGATACACGCAAAGTATTGATGAAAACAAAAAATGTTTTCGAAGTTTTTGGTAAGTCATCGCTGAATGTGAAACTCAGGTAGAATGCATGGGGTTTTGTCTCTGCGTCTTGGTAATATGCATCTCCAGCTTGGCTGCCGAAAAAAAATTCTCATCGGAGATATTTTAGTATTGAATATTCTACGAATACGCCTGTGTTATTAGATATATTCCCATAATTTAGTTGTCGCAGCGGAAAATTTTATAACGCATGCGCTAATTGCATGGCGAAGCGATCAAAAAAGGGAGGGGGAGGCTCGAAGCAAAAACCGCAGCATAGCCAGGCTTCTTCGAGTAAGAAGGTTGCCCCGAATGCTTTTTACCATCATGAATTAATATTTACGGTGAGTGTCTGTGCAGAAACGGGAAAAGAAAGGTGCAGGTTCCAAATCAAAGCAGGAGTCTCCACAGGTGAGGAAAACTACATGATACCCTCTCCTCCCCCCGCCATGCGTTTCTGTGATGAACAATCGACACGTATTAGCTGATATCCATGAAGATCAAACAGCTCTAGAATTACCCTGAGAATCGCAAAATCCTATGAATTTTAACCTGACTATGCTTCACGCCTTTTAAGTAATAACTTACGTCTTTATCAGGATGGGAAGCGCGTCACATTTGTACTTGAGTTCCCGTCCATGGAGGTACCCGATGATATTTCACAGCTGTTAGACTTTATTCAATCTCAACGCAATTTTGGCTTCTTGAAATAAAATGCGTGTTCTTCTATTATTGCGGTAAATCAAAGAACATGGCTTCATGCCTCGCAAGGGTCAGTGCTTTTCTGGAAGATCCAAAACATCACGGGGAAGTGAGCAAACCATCACAAGTATCTCAGCTTGTCTCGTCGAGGTATGCCGGTCACAACTTCTCGCTGGAGTCATTCAAGAAGGTAAGAAACGACGAGACAATCAACTGCGCGTAGATGCAACAAGCAGCAACACTGCTTTTCCTAAATCGCGCCCCCCTTCCTGTGCCCAGGCCCTCTCCGCTATAGGAGATCTCACGAAAGAGGAGGCGAAGGTGAAGCAAGCAATATCTGCGGCTGTACGACGAGGAGGACGGGGTTCTGAAGCGTATTACATCATTGCACACGTGCGGAAGGATGAGAAGACTCTCCAACACGAGAAATGGCACGCCACGTACCACTTTGATGATGAGTATAGAAGCCGCGTTTCAGGGGTGTGGGGGATGGTGAAAAAGGGGTCGCCGGCATGGGCAGAACAGTTCGAAAAGCACCTGAGCGACAAATATGCCTCTCACGTGTGGGTGGATGAGTTCCAGGCTATCGTTCTCAATAGAGAGTATGAGTGCGCGACCAAGGTGAGAAGAAGCTCGAATAAAGAGAGAGAGAGAGAGAGAGAGAGAGAGAGAGAGAGAGAGAGGGAGGGAGATGTAGGGGTGAAGGGATGAGAGTAAGTAGGTAGTTTCGTAGGCTCCAGATGTAATCAATTTGCGATGTAATTATATTCATATTATGAGAAAGACCTCATCACAATGCTGCCGCTGCTGCTGCTGCTGTTACATAAATGGCAGATCGTCAATTTGCTCCAGTCGATTCTTCCGAAGAAAGAGCCTTTCGAGACAGTGGCAGTGTCGTTGTGAGGACCAAATAGAATGAACTCTAAAATGTGCTGCTGCTCCAGCTTTAAGCAAAAATATTACGCCTGTACTCAAAACCCCTCCTTACGTGGAATGATGATGATCTCATGATACTGGTCATCCCAACGTTACAACCGTACACTTGAGCGAGAGACGCTAGGCAGAGAAGCAAGAAATGGAGTTGAAAGGTCAGATTGTTCGTAGTTATTGGGAAGCAAATAAAAATGTCCTCCCCCCCCCCCCCCCCCCCCAACCCCTCCCCTTCAACGCAATGATGATATCCAAACAAAAATAGCTTTTTAACTGCAGTATCCTTCATAGGATAAAACTCATAATCTGAACCGCTAAGCCCCCTCCCCGTCGCACGTCGCTGCGTGTTGATGTGTTCGAAGAGAGTGGTGCATGTGTGGACTCAAAGAGAGTGATTTTGACGATGTGTTATGTGGATTATGTGCTTATTTAGGACGTGGATTCTGCAACGGATGCTTCCATTCCATACGTATCCACTGCTCGTGTATAGTTCGCGATGCTCCAGAGAATGTCCTGTGAATGTACATTGCAATAAAAGTGGGAATCATAGCCAGCTGAGGCTAATTGACGACTCCTTGTTATTCAATGATTATTAATGAGATATGAACGAAAATGTATTTCAATGATGAAACGAACGACCATGCGAAGCTACGAACGCATGCTTGTAAAGCAATAACGATGACAATGGGCGCGTGCCGCTAGCCGGCATAGTCTAGGCGGTCGTCCGTTATATCGCTAGCGTTTTGTCTGCCGGATACGCCGTCGTCATACATACATAATATACACATAAAGAAATAAATTTCTCATTGGTTCGATGCTCACGTACACATCAATATTGACATCATGCATGCGTGCGTACATGGACACATAGACATCTAGACACATATAAGACGGATGTATAGAACAAACAGATACAATTTAAGCGCTGTAGCCGCTGCATTGCACAGCTACATTAGGATGACCATTGAAAAAATTTAAATATTTCATTACATCCGTCTCATAGATGTAATGAAATGTTTAAATTTTTTCAATTGTCATCCTGCTAATCCTGTAACGTAGCTTTACATCTATTAGCTAGCTAGACATGCTAGCATGCATGCATGCATGCACGCACTAGCTAGCATCATGTGGCGCCGCCGGGCGACGAGGTGATGCGTGTATTGTAATATAAGAAGGGCTAGCTAGCTAGTGGAGTCAACTGATCGTCTGTCTCGCTTGACCAGCTCGATGCTGCGCGCTACTTGGCCGATCCTTGCCCTGCCTCGCTCTATATATAGCTCGCGAACTACTAGGCGTATTGCATCATAAGCCGGACCCTTCGCTAGTTCGGCCCCTGCTGCTATATGACTACCGATCGACCGATTACAGATGTATACATCTAAAGCATTTGCATAGCGCATGCATGTACACACACCACTTCATTGTGTGTATTCACAAACAAATCCATATATATATATATATATATATATATATATATATATATTTAATACATGTCTAGCTTGCGGACTTATTTGCATGAAAACGACCGCATTCATCTATGGGATATCGATGCAATTTATCTTTGATCGTCTAATAAATTAGTTTTACAACAAAACGGCACACACCTCTTCTTTCTAACAATAATTGGGTAGACGACATGCTGCTGCTGTAACCGCAGCAGACAAGAAACAAGCGGCCGACCTGCCAAAAGTTCCAGCATTCACATCACACACACCACACACAGGGGTTTGAACACACAAAAAGCCCGCCGAGCACGAATAATAAACAAATCCCCACTACATGATCGAATTTGACTAGTTACTATATGTATATTGTTGCATCGATTCCTGGCAGATTATGACTTCTCTCTCTATCTCTCTCTCCGCCGTGTACCAGCACTGCGAAAAAACGATTGGGATGATGATGTGATATATGATGAACAGATAGACCGCAGCTTCGTTCGTCGTCAACCGGTGCCTCCTATAAGGCTGAGCGGCCTACACCCGCCTCGAGAAGCAGGAAGGGAGAGGAGGCCACACCCAAAAGATTGGTGGCGTAGAGAGCATGACACCTATTCTGATTGGCTTGATTAATTCTTCCTCGATTCGGGGAATTTGATCTCATAGGTGGTTGGCGGACAGCACTCAGCAGCAATTTGCCTTGAAGCGAACCATCCTGAAACGGAGAGGGAGGGGGCAGGGTGGAGGGAGAAACATTAGAGTGATGATGATGATGATGATGATAAGAAGCCTATTCCCGCGAGGTACATACACAGAGACAGACAACAACGAACAACCTCTAAAACAAAAACAAATGCCAATGCAAAAACTCCATCCATCGAGGATATGCAAGGAAAACCACCTGGCTTCTCATTACGACTCCACTGTCACCATCATTATCATCATCATCATCATCATCATCATCATCATCACTACTACTGACTTCCATTAAACTGCTCGACGATCTTCTTCCCAGTCGCCGCACTATCGACGCGGACGTAGACCATTCCTCTCGGGTTCTCCCGGTCGACGAATATGTGTTTTATCTGCCCATACTTCTGCACTTCCTCCTCCACGTCCTCCTTGATGTCCAGGTGAAACTCAGGATCGGTCTCAGTCTTAGGATCGAACATGTTCTTGATCACCACGCACTCCGTGGACTGAATCTTGGGAACCGAGAGATTCGTAGCTGCGATGACACCCGAGTTGGCCTTTGGCTGATTGGCGTTCGTCTTGATCTCATTGCGATTCAGCCTCTGCATCAGGTTGGCTCGCGACTGCGCGGTGAGCGCCAGCCCCCCCTCGGCGTCATCAAGATCCGCCGCGTTGTTGTTGCTCGCTTCTCCCTCCTTGTTCTCCACCTGCGACACCTTCATCGCCTTCCCGCCGAGCTCCAGCCCGTCCAGGTTGGTCATCGCCAGCTTCGCATCCGCGGCTTTCTTGAACTGGATGAACCCGAAGCCGCGCGATGCGCCGGTGGCAGGGTCCTTGTGTAGGTCTATGAAGTCCACAACTCCAAAGTTTTCAAAGAGGGGGCGCAGATCGTCCTCCGTGAGCTTGAAATGGAGATTCCCGACCACCAGCCGTAGATTGGCGCCGTCGCTCTGCTCAGCCTGCCTATTCTTCTCCCCCTGCGTGACGGTTACGGTGATTGGGTACCCCCCCAGCTCCTGCCCCGTCAGCGCGATTGCCTTCATCACGCTCTCGTGCTCCCCGAACTCTATGTAGCACAACCCCTTGGATTTTTGCGTTTTCTGGTCGCGGATCAGGCGAATGTCTGTGACCTTTCCCACCGCGGAGAAAAACTCGAAGAGATCTCGCTCGTCGACCTTAGGATGGATTTGGTACACGAACACGGTGTTCTCATCCCGCTGTCGTTGAACCTCCTCCTCCTCTGCTCTCCGTTTGGCCAATTCCATCGGATCAGGACTATTCCTACGGGGGCTTGCGGAGCGCCTGTTGCTCCCGCTCCTTCGTCTTCTTCGTCGGTCTCTCCTTCGCCTTCTATCCCGATCTCTGTCATCTTCCCCATTATCGTCGTCTCGCCCCCTATCCCTACTCCGGCTACGGTCTCGCCTGCGAAATGCAGCAGAGGGGCTTTAGTGTCATCAAATACTACCCGTCACATCATGATCCATTGTGTCCCCCCGATGATTAATTCCCAGGTGGAGGATGATGAAGGGGAAGGAGGAGGAGAAAGGGAAACAAAAGGGGGGGGCAGTGACATATCCGTGTGCGAGGACCTTCGGCGGCGGGAGCGGCGATCATCATCATCACGATCCTTCTCATCACGGTCCCTGCCCCTCTCATCATCTCGTGAATCCTGGTCGGCCATCACGTTGAGTTTCTTGTATTTATTTCCACTGCAAACAGAAGTAGAAATCAGACGAGGAGGAAATCTGCCCGTCCCGAAAAATTGTCGCCCTCAATTGGGCTACACCCACGAAGGCCTAGCCAAGGCGCTACGGTACAACATGATCGAAATACTAACAAGTTGAAACGAATAATGATCATATTAAGTCCCCCCCCCCCCCCCCCCCATGCGCTCCCTTTCTTTCTCCTCGCATCGTCTCGCATCCCGCCATCAGTCACCTCGCTTGCCCACAAGTGGCTCTCCCTAAGATTCTTCTTCAAGAGGGGGAATTTCACTATTTTACAGACTAATTCTCTGATTTAGATATAATTGTACTTAGTTTCTCCGCCTTCGCTGCCTCCTCCTGCCACAATAAAGTCTGAATTCCGGCCACAATGCGTGGAGTGCGCCTGCGTAAAATCGTCAGATTGAGGACTTAGGACTATTTTGGAACGCGACAACAAAATATTTCGCCTCTCGCATATAATGGGATACGAACAGCCTTTTTTTGCATGGATGGCCTGTAATCTGGGTTGAATTTAGTGCAAAAAAGTTGCTTCATCCAATAAAAGCGTCTGTCATAGACCGATATTTTATTTTGTTTTCGCTTCAAATATCTTTTCGGGCTCGTCTCTTCTGAAGGAGGTTTGATCCGTTTGAGCGGGACGTCCTACGTATTGTGTTGTGTCAGAGGACGGGGGGGAGGCGGAAGAACGAGCGCTCACCCGCCTCTGCCGCCCCCACGTCCCCGTTGATTCAATTCTGCACAGGGACAGTAATCATATGCCAAGAAACTTTGGGGTGGCAACAGCGCGTGTGGTTGCTCTTTTCTTCCTCGTGCTTAATGCCTTGTTTTCTCCTCCCCGAACCCCATTTCGAATCGCTCTTCTGGCGTCCTCCACACACTCCCCAATGTCTCAGTCGTCACCCCCGCCCCATCCCAACGTAGAAAATGGGAGGTTTGTTCACAAGCCCTTTCATAAGGGCATCTTCAGCCGACACAACGTCACCAGGCGGCAATCGCCGCCATTTCAACAAGAAGAGGGCACTAACTCATCAGATACAACGACAACAACAACGAGGACGATGACTCCGACGGCAGTCACACCGACAGCGATAAGCCCTTTAAACGTGATCCGTCAACCTGACGGGACGCTTAAGTTCCTCGAGCTTGACAGATGCGATAACGGCTTCGGCGACGAAGAAAAAGAAAAGGAATTCAGTGAAATTCAAGGGGAGCACGAGGCGGTGCCAATGGAGGTTGACGTGCCGAAAGGGGGATCGCTTTCATCAGCACCGCCATTGCCACAATCACCACCGAATCAACCTCGGGGGGAAGGCAATCTTTCATCGGTCAGTCTCCCGTCTCCCAACGACGCGATGTTCCAGGCTTTTCACAGCTTCTCCTCCTCAATAATGCACGGGGCCGACGACAAAGAAGCTGCGTCAAGAAGAAGGAGTAGAAGCACTAGCCCTGAACCCTTCACGATCACTTCCTCCTTTCCAAGAGGGGTCGGTGAAACTCGCTGTTCAACGCACCCTCCGCAGCAGCGGCAGCGGCAGCGGCAGCAGCAGCAGCAGCAGCAGCAGCTCTTCTCCCAGCATCATCCCAGGATGGGGGGAGGATGCTTCATAGCTGCTGCAACAACTATGCAGAGGCGCAATCAATCGCATCGCGACATCGGTAGTAGCACCAACGGCAGTAGCATCGCTGATGAGCAGCAGCTCCATCGTAACGACACGCAACAACAAATTTTAGAGCCAATTGGGGCGATTGACTATCATATTTGCGCTGGGAGGAGAATCGTACTGGTATATTGTTCGTAATGTGATGATGCAATAGACAAGCGCGCTCACACGCAAGCACTATGTGCTTCCTCTTCTTCTTCTTCTTCTTCTTCTTCTTCTTCTTGATTTCGATGCCTCGTGTTGATTTTGCTGATAAGAGGAAGTACCGAAAACGCCCATGGTTGCAAGATTGAGAATGTTAACCAAAAAATAATGACAGGGCGTTATAGAGCTTTCGAGTGAAGCAACACTCCAAGAAAGTGGATATTCTCCAAAGGACATTGTGCTATTTCTCTTGGAGCAGATAGCTGGTAGTAGGGAGGGCAATGTTGTTGTTACTACCCCCCCCCCCCCCCTCTGTATTTATTTGCTTGTATGTGATACGAATACGTTCAAAGTTGTGTGTTGTAAGTGATTGTAGTAATCATTATGGTTGCTAACATTGACATTTAGAGAGCAAGTTCTTGAGGATAGAAAGTATTGGTACTTTGTTGGAGCTCACACCAATAAATGGTAGTAGCAGTAGCGGTAGTAGTTAATAGTAGCAGCAGCAGCAGCAGCAGTAGCACATTTCAACTCGACGGTGCGAACACCACCGAAGATAAATACACGATAGAAACAAGCGATCTCCTGATTTGAAAGTACATGGGCTATCAGCCAACATGAGTCTTTAAAGCAGTTTATGGATGTAGTCTCATTCCTCTGCATTTTTTATCATCGCCATCAACAACAGCTGAATCACCGTCTTTAACCACCATCAATCCGATCATCATCCCCCCCCCCCCCCCCCTTCCCCCGTCTCCACCGGTTCCTAGGTTTATCGGCGAGAGATCTCGTAAATACATTTGAGCTCTTTGCACGGCGCTACCATTGGCGCATAGAAAGGCGAACTCCAAGGACAGACCTCCTCCTCCTCAACGATAACCACCCCGTCGTCGATGGAGATCTCTGCAGTAGTATTACCGCTGGGGAAATGAGGGAGGATGAGGAGGGGGGGGAGGGTATTCCGTGGAGTTACATCAATTTGTCGCCGATGCCGTCGAGTCATCATCACGGGAGCGCTAGAATCAGCAGTAGCAGCAGCCATGACGGGGTTGGTTCAGCATGCTTTTCCATCCCTTTTCCACATGCCACGACCAACTGTTATCTCCCCTCCCCCCCCCCACTCACCTCTAACCAAAAAGCC
>ADNK01000467.1:0-20614 GCA_000320545.1 Bigelowiella natans CCMP2755 | reverse complement strand
GTGAAACCCCTTCCTCTCTCGCACAGCTAAATAATCGGGCGAGGTCGCGGAACACGTCGTCGTTGAAGGTAGTCATGCTCACACCTAGCACCCTGGAAGATTGGTGTTGTAGATGATGATGATGATGAATGATGATGATGATGATGATGATGATGAATGATGATGATGATGATGACGATGATGATGATGAATGATGATGTGTGACGATATGAGCACATGATGATAAGGATGATAATATTTATGCACACACACACACACACACACAAACACTTAAATACACATCCACCGACGCCCTTCCTACTTTCGGTACATCCTCTTGCTAACGATCCAAACCACGGATTTTTTGACAGCGCGGACCTGTGCACACAACAGAAACAACAAGCACAACAACAGCAGCACAAACAACAAACACCAGCATTTTCATCTGCAACTCAATACAGTAACAATCGAAGCCATAAAGGGTTTCAGCGAGGGTGAGGACACCGCTCCTGCACGATTGATGCATAAAATGAGGAAAGTTATCATCATCATCATCATCATCATCGTCGACGTCGTCGTTGTGGTTCATGATTCAATGAAAGGTGAAAACAAAACCTGCCGCTGCTACTAATACTGCGTTCGTGTACTACTATTTCTGCTTATATCTACCAGGCTCATCATCACTACAAAGAGCGCGAGAGACAACAACCATGCAATATCATGCCGATATTGCCGGAAGATGTCCCGTGGCATTCGAGAGAGGGGGAGAGAGATGAGGAAAGAGGGAGAGAGAGAGAGAGAGAGAGAGAGAGAGAGATACCGTCGCTTTCCGAGGCATGTTGTACATGAGTGCTACTTCGCCAAAGCAATGTGCTGGCTCTGATATGTATATATATATATATATATATATATATATATATATATATACGTGTGTGTGTGTGTGTGTGTGTGTGTGTGTATTATATGCTATATAAGCTGTTCTTCACGTGGTAATAGTAGTAGAAGTGATAGCAGCAGCATCTTGAGGGCTGGCCTCATGTAATTCATCAATACCGATATTCTCCTCCCCCCTCCTGATTTGTTTCCTACTCCCCACCCCCCCCCCCCTTGAGTCTATTATCAAGAAGACACCAAATCTGCTCAAGCACATGCTGCTCGGAATTGATGATACGCGTACGACTGATATTGACCTTTATAAGACACTTTCCGTTCAACGCCATACTTATTGGTAATAAAAACCTGTGTTTAGCGTTGATGTCACAAAGGGCCTTTGGGGACTTTGTTCGCCCTCTAGCACGCCCCCCCCCCCCCCCCCCGTGCATAAATCTGTCATTCGAATCTGCTGTAATCGTTACTCTTCCCTTGTTATTTAGATGGGGAGCGACTGTGTGTATTTCGAAAATTCTCTTCTTACATCAAATCCCCCGCTCTGCACGATGTACAAGCAGTCTCCGATATCTCCCTATGCAATAGCGTTTGCATGAATCGTTGGGAATGGAGACGTTTCTCACGAGAGCTTCATCACACCAACACGCTCAACACTTACACACCATAATGCATCACCACTTTACTTTTCAGGATTGCACGAAGAAAACAAAAATCCTACCTTGAAGATGTTAGGTGTGTCCGCAAAATGAGCGTGCAATATTACATTATCACAATGATACAGCATCGTATTTAGGATGTAAATGTATTCAAGTAATTCGATACTCAAAACCACACACACACACACACACACACACACGCGCGCGCGCGCGCGCACGATCATTTACATCTACACACGCTACCACCACGGCATTTCTCTCATCACTTTTAAATTATTTTGAAAATTATGTGCAAAACTCGGTGAAAAGTGGGGACAAACGGCTACCTGCGTGATTGGCTGCTCCCCAATTTCATACGTTTCGGAGTACATCGCTCTCATGAGCTTTGACAAATTATCCTGTGAGCGCATGCTTCAGTTATCTAGACTTCTAGTCGCGACAAGGTAAAGACAATATGAAATTCGTAGGCGCTGGGCGAAATGGCCTACTACCTCGCTGAGATGTGAAAACAACCGATTGTTCTTCAATATCTGAATATGCAGAGATATACCCGTAAATCAGCAAATAGCAAGGTGACGCGGTGTTTGATGAGGCGGCGGCAGCAGGCTCACCTTGTAAATCAAGTTCCTTTCGGAGATGGACTTCACTGTTCTGCGAGTCTTCTTCTTTTTCGCCTCCACCTGCGTTCGTAAGCACACTGTTGTTGAGCCCCTTTCGATCTGGAATGTAACAGCGGTGCACTACCTTTCTCAGCTGTTCCGCAATCTTGTGCACCTCCACGATGCTGATCGAAGCTGAGCGCTTGAATAACGGTCTCATCATGACCGCTATTCACTTCGGTGGATCGTGTGTGGAAGGGCGGGGAAGAATCGGGGGGAGGGGAGTGAATGTCCCCGAGAATACCGGTGATAGCCGAAAGCAAATCGCTATATACGGGCTTCGTTTCCCCCTGTGCTCTTGCTATTTGGGTTTCTGGCTGTGGAAATATGCACGCCCCGCCTTCGAACCAGTCGGCCCTCTGAGCCCGCTCCCGCCCGGGCGCGGCGATTGCTAGATTGGGGTACTGAGCCCTTATCGACAGCTGTTATTCCCGGTAATACCCGGTGAGACCACCGAATCCCGGTTTTTAGCTAATAACTCTGGTAACAACTCTGTCGCTCTACCTAATAATCTTCCTGCGGTGGGAAATATTGTGCGTTTTTGGACATGAGACAACACTTTCTTGCGTGTCGTTCGCTGCGCGATCTTGGGATATCTGGGCCGCAGAAGCAATACCGAAACGCAGGGGGATTTATGCGTTTGAGGGCTGCTGGCATGGAACGGGAGGCTTTCCTCCCTAAGAGACAAATGAATCCGAGGGTGTGGTTTAAACTTCGTGAGATTATTTTCTGCGTCAAAGAATCTTATCGGAAGCTGCATAATTTTGGCGGAGATTTTACTGAAGTTTGATTCTGTATTTACACCATCCGAGATCTGAAATCTGTGATCCATTCTCCAGCGATGCAGGGTCTCTTGGCTCTCCTCAACACACGCTCTTTTCTTTCGGTTTCGGGGAGGGAGGAGGGACGAGGGGGGAGAGAGGGATGACTTAAATCCAAATCAGATTATAGTGTTGTGAAAATCGAGAACATTTCGCGCTGCGCGTCTATAGGAAGATAAAATTACGATAGAGAATCTGATCTGCTGACGCATCATCGTACATGCATATATTACTTAGCCCTGGCCCTGGCGTTTCTACTCTTTCTCTCCCCTTTCGGGGCGATGGGAGATGATAACGAGACTGGTTCATCGATGGAAAGTGAATCACGCCAATGCATCTCTCCGGGTGAGTGTGAGAACGTACCGCAAGAAGACGGAACTAAATCGGCCAAGACGGCAATGTTCCACAACAATGGGGTCAATAATGGTGTCGAAGCCAGCGTCTCGTTGCAAGACGGCGAAGACTTCCAAGGGCTTGTGAACCGAATTGCGGATATTGTGAGAGCAAACGATACCCTGCAGCATTACCAGGTTGTGTGCTCATTATACGCTCGCACCTGCGTGTGTGGCCGCGCGCGCGCGAACAACAACATCAATAATAATAATTGCAATAATACCAATATGGCACTCCTTCCGTCACACAGCGCTGTGCGCGTGCGAGCGAGTCCGTTGTGTGTGTTGCATGAGGAGATTCTTCGTTGTCCAAATAGCCTTGCTTACTTCCAACCTTCGCTGATTGGTAGATATCAGAGTACGGTTTCGGACGGCCATATAAGCTTTACAATGGGCAAGGGCATGAGATCGGAGATTGGAGTCACCTCAAAGGTTCTCTCGAGCGTACATATACACTGTAAAAAGGAAAAGGAAGAAAAGACCCAACGCCGAACGTTGACATGTGAAGCCAGCACTCACAGCAAGCAACACCACACACACACACACGCACACACACACACACGCACACACACACACACACACACACACACACTTACACACATACGCCGATACAGAAGAGGAGAAGTACTACGTGGTTCCCAATGGCCTCCTATTTATGTGGCCCACCGTGGAAATCAATCATACCGTCGTCATCACCGACGTCGAGACTACGAACAAGAAGCCAATTAGGCTGCGGACTCTCAACCACTCGCCTCGTGTTTTCGAGATAGAGAACTTGCTCACAGAAGAGGAAGCTGAGGGGCTGCGGCAGGCAGCGATGAATGTTGATCACGAAGGCAATAGATTCCAGAGATCCACTACCGGCCATACTGGAAATGTCGATCCCTTTCGCACGAGTGACAACGCTTTTGTGCATTCAGAGAGCGCCGTTTCACTGAATCTTACCAAGAGGGCGTTTGACGTTGTCCGCATGAAGTAATGATGATGATGAGGATGATGATCATGATGATAATGATGATGATGAGAAGTACCAGAGACCGTGAGAGGTTTGGACACATATTTAGTGACATAATGTCAAATCCCACCCAATTTTCGATTCCTTGTATTATCTGGCTATAATCATCACCATCATAATCACCACCACCATCATTATCAAAGGTACGATGCTCCCCTCGCTGACGGTATCCAGGTGTTGCGTTATAATGCCAGCGGCGGGTACGATCATTCGACAACCAACATGTCAGATTGAGAAGCAGCTACCAATGACCACACCTTATATATAACATCTCTCTTTGCACGTGCAGTCCTCCCCCTTCCCAAGCCATTCGTGCGTCCATTGAATCACTGAATTCAATACTCTTTTTCTTTTTCTTTTTTAATGGAAAAGAATCACATTATCATTTCGAATGACTGACTTACGCCGTGCTAGGTACCGGTGGCACACAGATTGGTTTCCAGAGTCGCAGGTCTATGGCCGCAACTACGACGTCACGAGGGGGGGGGCCAACCGGTTCGCCACGGTCTTTTTTTATCTATCGGACGTCGAGCACGGCGGCCAGACAGGGTTGCTGTTTGTGTCATGCTGCTGCGACGCCTTGAAATCAGCATATTGCATTCACGGCGAGGCTCACATTGCCCCTTGAGTTTAGGATTTTAGAAATGGATGTGTTTGTGTGCTGTGTGGTGGTGTCTACATGCCGATTATTAGTCGTTGGCGTGATAGCTGCTCCGCTCCCTTCTCCTCGCTCCCCCCCCCCCCTCCTCTAACCCTCCTTCCCTTTCCTCATTTGGCGTGCGCAGGTTTCCTGAGGCAGAGGGAGATAGATCGGAATTAGAGTATTCGATGTCGGTTGCGCGAGGCATGTTCGGGCCGCAATCATGGGAGATGGAAGCTGTGGAGAAGTGCTTCGGGAAATTTTCCGTGAAGCCCGCCATGGCAAGGGCCATTCTCTTCTATAGCTTGCATCCTAACGTAAGTACACATTTGTGTGTGTGTGTGTGCGTATCATCCATGATGATCGTGGTAAGTTATATGGCGGCCATCGTCGTCGTCGTAGTCGTCATCATTTTCCACTCTCTCTCTCTCTCTCTCTCTCTCTCTCTCACACACACACACACACACGCACGTACAATGAATGCGAATAATGGGAATCTCCTCCTTCTCCTCCTCCTCCTCCACCTCCTCCTCCTCCTCCTCCTCCTCCTCCTCCTCCTCCTGCGAGACCGTCAATGACTAGACCACCACCACCACCACCACCACCACCACCATAATCAGTTATCTTTGGGGCGTGAAATATATTCATGTAAACCATATAAAATATACCATTCCGACATCTCCCTCCCCCCCCCCCCCCCCCCCTTTTCGGCCATGCAGGGCAAGGGCGACCACATGTCAATGCACACCGGCTGTCCGGTGCTGAAGGGGCAGAAGTGGGCGGCGAACCTGTGGATTTGGAACAAGGACCGCGACGCCGAGAAGGAAAAAAAGCGCGGGAAATCGCTCTCAGCGACGTTCGTCAACCGCATGGACGTCCCCTGCCTCGTGAGCTGGGTGACAAACCCGCGACACGTCCAAGGTAGGCTGGCGCCCGGAGAAACCATGCAGATGAACACGTACCATACCGATTCATTCGTCTTTCGTGATGAAGATCGCGTGAGGGTGCTTGCGCGTTGGACGGCTGATATCGATAAGGGGGAGACGCAGGTGGTCAATATCCAGCGGGGCATGGACGATAACTCGGGGGACAGCGACAATCAGTACGGCGCCGGGGGGGGGGGGGGATGAGTGGGGCCGAGAGCAGCCGGTTGGAAATCAGGTACATATGAGCCTCGCTAATGGGTTCGGTCGCGCGGTAGACGTGTACTGGATGGGCGGCGGCGAAGAATCGAAGATAATCCCGGGGCTGCGCCCCGAGGCCCAGCAGCTCCTCAAAACCTACGACGGCCACTCTTTCAGCGTTTACCCAGAGGGAGAGTTTGGGGAGGGGAGAAGGATACGCGTATTCACTGCCTTCCTGAGCAGCGGCTCACGGCAAAAGCTTGTTCTTCGTGATGACCTCGTCCGTAATTAAAACACAGCAGCAGCGCCGGTGGTGGCCTCATCTGCTCTCTTTGTGAGCTACCAGGGCATAACAAGCGTATTATCAGAACACCACCACCACCAGCAGTAGTAGTAGTAGAAGTAGTTATAGTAGTGAGAATGATGATGATGGAGGGAGGGAGGCTCTTGTTTTCAAAACACAGACTAGCCAAATAAAGACCATAGCCTAGTCCGCTATTTCCGCGACGAAAGAATGGTGGCATTAGACTAGGTGAATAAAAATAGCACTCGCGAGATTGCAGTTAGAGATGCGACGTCAGAAAGCTAGCAAGTCTCTACATAAATGCGTGTGCGGCACGAGAATGAATTCAGTAAATGTAGTAACAATATATGATAAGATGGACAAATCAAAATTCGGAAAAATCCTGACGAAATTAACAGGTCAAATCGATCACAAGGATCGCCCTGTACCGGGCGAGGGTAAATTCTCTGTCTAATGCATGCGTGTGCCCGCTAGCCCGCGTGAGGCTGTACGAGATATACAGGCCGCATCTTGTCGGCGAGAAATAAAGCTATCTAGCTATGTGACTTGTAGCAGCACGAGACATGCCTGGCTGTTATTGCTGCCTGTGATGTCTAGATGTCCCTGATGATCATAAAATGCCGTGCGCTGCACATCACCCGCTACTACTACACTGGTACAGCTACGCTAAACAAAGCTCGCATCGATCAATGCTAGAAATGCACAAAGCTACATGCAAGTGCATGCTAGCATGTGTATAATGTCATGGCATGCGTCGTGTTTTGCTCATTTCGCATGTGCTCAACGTAAGCCATTACATGTGCAGTGATGATCGATGTGCACAAAACTTCTTCGCTAGCAACGTACGCTATGCACTCGCTGCTTTCTACCCTTCAACCGGCTCTTTGCCAAAGTTAACTACTTCTTACGTGCGATGCGTCGGGCGTGCCTGTAATTGCCTCCTTCACTCATCCACACGTACGGCACGCCATGCCGGGCCTGGAAGCTCTCCAGCTTCTTTATGGTTTTGTCGCATTCTTTGTGGCGGGCATTTACAATGACACATGACACATCACGATCGAAGCGCACTTCCCCGTGTATCTGCACCTCCCTGTATCCGACCTGCGAGCTGCGTCGGACGTATTTCCGGTCTCCTCGGGCAATTTTGAGCGCGTCTTTAATTTCTGCATCGTTGAAGGCCGCCATCACGTGCATGTAGTACTCGCACGTGGCCATGTCGCTCACGCTTCTAACGGCTGTGGGTATATCATAAAATGAAACCGGTCCATCACGGAGGAAGATGACGATGGGTGCAAACGAATGCTACTCAGCTATCATACAACGAGAACAGCTGCTATGGGCGATTCAGCGAAATGGAGAAAGCTAAAAACTGACAATGGCCCGCGCATAGGTACACCGCTGTCGCGGCTACGATGCAGCAGTTGTGCGGGGTGAATGTGTGAGATGGCACTCACCGTCCTGACACCTTAGTACTACTTTTAATATTCGCCTATTTTAACGTACATGATGTGTCTTTCTGTGCAAACGTCGTCCTTAGGCGCACATTTCTCAGTAGCAGGAAGGAGTCACCGTAGTGATAGCATGTCCGCACACCACAAGGGTCGTTGGCAAAGTTAAGTACTCCTGAATATTAGGAAGGGGGGGGAGGGGGGGGGGGAAGAGAGAGATGTCAATTCACTTCATCGTGTAGTAACTGGCCTCTCTGCCCCTCGACTACATGTGCGAGAAAGCTTCGGTGTGTGTGCGTATATATATATATATATATATATATATATATATGTGTGTGTGCATGTGTGTGTATTTGTATGTGTGTGTGTGTGTGTGTGTGTGTGTGTGTGAGTGTGTAAATAACAATTCGTGCGTACGCAAGCCATTCACGGCGACAAGAATTCGGTTTAGCGCTGCATGTGTTACTATACATTACTCCTTACAGAGTTGTCGGTAGTAGTAGTAGTAGAAGTAGTAGTAGTAGTAGTAGTACCGTATTTCGGCCTTTCAAACGGCTTGGCGTTTTTGTAGGCGCATTTAAAAATCGTATTCTCCCATTGTTGTCGCGCAGTAAAGTCTCGACTTCCACCGCTATAAATATTCATGTATATATATATATATATATATATATATATATATATATATATTTGTAGTGATCGATCATGCTGAGATGGTACGGGAAAGCTGCTAACGAGTGTGAATGCTCTCTCCCTCCTCCTCTCTCTCTCTCTCTCTCTCTCTCTCTCTCCTCTCTCTCTCTCTCTCTCTCTCCTCTCTCTCTCTCTGAAAAAACAGAACGTATTTCTAGTGCCATCATCGTCGTTGTTGTTGGTGTTGGTATTGTTGGCGCTGCAGCAGTAGTAGTATTAGTCTCATTGCTCACCTTGTACTCGTCTCAAAGAGGTTGCGGTAGTGCGTATCTAGTGCCAGACAGTGGTATTGCATCCACACACACACAACATAACAACATCACAACAGTATAACTGCTCTCTGTTTTTCTCTCCAATCCCAGTCCTAGTCGTGCACTATAGCACCGTCGATTGCTGACGAGTGGGATTCGTATCTAACAACGGTGCTGCTGCTGCTATTCTGCAGCAGCACTCGCACGCATCTTCCTTCTCAGGCTGACCAACCGCAAACACGCCGTACCTTTGACGAAGAAATCCAGAACCTTGTCGCAGTTGAAGTGGATGATAATCGGGGCTGCATTGCGGATATATCTGCGGAGATATGTATACACACACACACACACACACACATATATATATATATATATATATATATATACGTATACTTCTACTACTACCCCCGGTACCTGTTCACTAGATCAAGATCCGCCACGTTAATTTTCATGGCCTTCAACCTCGCCTCCACCTTGCCCCGAGCCTTCTCCGATGCGATTCTAATCACGAAGTACCAGACCAGAGGAAGGGGGGGGGGGGTCGATTTTTACATTGCCGCTGGCGCAACTGGTAGAATTCTTGCGACAACAACAACAACAACAACAACAGCTATGGTCGCTCATGCTACTTCTGCGATAAGTGTAGACGTTGTGTTTACTTTGCTTCTTTCTTGACATGATCCAAAGCATTAATCTGGCACTGCTCGAGATCGGTTTGCGCCTTTCGCAGCTTGTCAACCATGTTTTGCTCCTGCGACGACGCCAGTCGTGTACCCATATTAACCAAAAGAAGGAAAAGCAAGTAGGAATGTTGTGTATGTGTCATCTAGCGGGGCTGTAAGCAGCGAAGTAGCGGTAGTAGAAGTGATTGTAAAAAAGCACAAATCCACTCTCCAAATGCGGTTGAGTCGAGATGAATGTTACAAAGACCCTCTCCCCCCCCCTCCCCCCCCCCCTTTCTTCGATTTTCCTCCTCCTCTTTCTCCTTCCCCTCCTCATCATCATAATCTTCTTCCTTTCTTCTACTACCTCTCTGTCTTCGCTGTACCAAGATGCACACTTCTCCACGTGACCGAGCAGCTCTTGCCTCGCCACAGGCCGTGTACACATCGGGCAGGCCCAGCAATCTGGCACCGAACGAAGGGGGGGAGGAGGCGTGTATGGAAGCAATAAGAAGGTAGGAAATATAGTCATAAACGCATATTAATACTAATGGGAAGACCGATTCGCCTCTGGCTTTACACTATTATTACTAGCTATTTTCTACTGCTGCTAGACAGCTCAATCGTGACAAAGCAGCAGCAGCAGCAACCCTACTCTCGAGGTGTCTCCGAAGGTCCTTGTTCCCTTCCCCTTTGCACAAAACGCACATTGCACTGCGGGTAGGATGGCGGAGGGCGGCAAAATCATCGGAGACGTGGACACACCCCACCACACCAAGGATGCCTTGGGAGAAGAGGAAGAGGAGAAGGGGGGGGGGGGGTTTAAAAGTATTAAAATTCAGGGGAGGGGAAAAATTAGTAGTAGCAGTAACACTGCCCCACGATGAACACACTCAAATTTTCTCGTCGATGTGATGGTAGCAGTTGTATCTGCGAGCTCAGTGCGGACTTATCATCTTCCTCTTCATCAACAGCTTCACTACTCATCACGGTTTCGCTCTCCCTTCCTTCTTATCTGACCTGCTATACACCCAGTGATATGCTTCTCGGCCTGAGTGGACAGCCATAGCGACGGTGACGACGAAAACGCGTGATTTTTCAGTATAGTTTCATAGACTTTTGCTCGCTATCTCGCGGCTTCTATATGGGATAGGAAGAGGAGGGGGGGGGGGGGGGGCAGATGCAGACGCAGTAGACAGGCCATACCTGTAGCCAATCCTTGCATGTTTTTGTGCATATCGGGCACGTAACACGTTGGTCAATGTCTGTGTGTGAAGAGGTGGAAAACCGGTTACTTCTCCTCCTCGAGATATTATCAGTCAAACACCGACGCGCAGTGCTGCCGCGCGACGCAGCGAGGGAGGCTTTTGCCCTCTTTCTGCCGTTGGTGATTTGGGTGACATGCAGACGCAATGGCTGATGATGAGTTAATGCTACCGATGTATTATTTCACCTTTCCCCTCCCTCTGCCCGTTGGTGGTGGTGGTGGTGGTTATTGTTGTTGTCGTTGTTGTCCCTAGTGCGAACTCCTACGATGGTATTTATGTGCTTCTTTTTCTGGCTGGTGAAGGTGTGACTATGACTTGTTATCATTCAGATAGTGCGTGCAAAACAGTGTTATCTGCTTGTTAGTGCGATTCTAGAGGCTCTTTGATGTTGTTGTTGTTGTTGTTGTTGATACTGCTGCTGCTACTGCCCCAACGGTACACACACCTTATAGTCGAGCTTGCAAATCAAACGTTGTGCACGATAAAAGTCCAAGCGCCACTGATTGATGACGGTGACGATAATGATGAAGTGATGATAATAAAAGGCGATGATGACCATGGTGTACTTTTTACATCGATGATCAGATGACACTCGGGCTCGAACGAAGCGATCGTGTTGACAATAAAACATCGATATTTTTCGACGAGAGAAAATAGAATTACACCGCCGCTGAATTTTCTTCCGCGTCTCACGACAATCGCAAGTTAAAGTTTATATTGAGTATGCAACGACGCCCAAACAATAACCTGCACGGCTTGAGCAAGATATGTGAGCAGCGCATTTGTGACTGATTCCGTCGCGTCCAGCCCCGAGAATTTGCAAAGATAGGAATACAAGCTTCGATTCTGAAGTATATATCGTAAGAGTTAAAATACCACCACTATTACTACTGCTGCTACTTCTACTACTACTACTACTACTACTACTACTACTACCACCACTACTACCATTGCTACCAATGCTAATGAGAGTAAATTGGCAGAGAAAGTCACAGCGGGAGAGTAACAATCGCGAACAACGACAGACGAAACGAATGCGTTGGGATTTTCCTTTTTTTGGACGTGAATTTGTGCAAGAAGTGAGCTTGGAAACCATAGGAGCCAGTCGATCATTCTTCAGTAGTCGATCCATCATCATCATCATCATCGTCATCATCATTTCTGTTTACCTTGTCCGAAATCGGCACGAATAAGAGCGAGTGTAGTGCAGGCACTGCAACGACCGTGCGGCACACCGTCAGCACGCTGATATACCTAATTTTCCACATCATCGAAAGCGCAGCAGAAAGTCAATGAGAAAAGCGCATTTGGGCCGTTGATGCTAATTACTTACATCTTTGAGTGCTTTGACATCTTGCGGGCATCAGCCCCTTCCAGGTATGACTCGATCACGCTTAAACACCGGCACAAAAGCAGGGCACACACAACAAACACACACACACGCACACACGCACACACGCACACACACGCACACACGTATTTCTCTTTGTTTACGGTGTGTAAATACTATATATTGATGTACTGATATAAATGCGTGCTTGCGCGCGTGTGCTTGTCCGTTTTTTTAAGTCGCGTATGTGTGAGTTCTGTGTGCTTCTTAAATTACCTAAGGAGGGCGCTATTCTTCACAATAAACGCGAAGTCGTTGGACATATTCTTATCGTTCAAGCATGCAACGACCTAACATCACCACCATCATCATCATCATCATCATCATCATCGTGTACGATGAGGATAGAGGTAGTGAAGTGGTAGGCCGCCTCCACAATATGCAGCTTGTAACACTTAATTGAAGACACGAATGGGGAGGGGTTTGATGACGATGGTAAAACGACAGGATGAATGGCTGTCACGGAATAGTAGAACGGAAGAGTCGCATGGTTCTTATAAGAACTGTGATTTGAGAATCTCGTTTGTGTTTGCCTCGTTTGAATTTCTTTTTTCTTTCTTTCTCTTCCACGGATCAAGACCGCTTTAAGTGCTGCTGTCTCTGCTGCTGCTGCTACTCTACTGCTACTACAACAACAACAACAACTATTACTACTACTACTACTACTAGCACACCTCCGAAAATGCAGCTTTGATATCTCTTCGTTTCTGGCGTTTTCGGGCCAACGCAGTAATGTACTCGATCACATTCTTGCTAAAAACACACACAAACACACACAAACACACACATCTGCTTCTTACATATATGCGTTTCCTTACACATGCGCGCGTACAGTACATGTCCACGTATTATCTTTCTACTCGAAAATTCGTTTCTCCACAGAAAAGATGCATACCCTGACTGCGCTGTCTCCCCTGAAAGCTGCCTCTGCAGCTTATTTGGGACCGGTCCCACAGCAGCAGTAGCAGGTTGTGATTTCGATGATGATGATGATGATGATGATGATGACGATGACGACGGCTTTTCGGACGTGTTTTCACGAACGGATTGTTCCCCCAGCTTTAGCCGTGTGAGACCAAGAGTTAGGTAGGTCCGTGGCGGAATAGATGTTACCTAACAATGATGATAATGACGACGACGATGATGATGATAAGAAGGAGGAGGAGGAGGGGGAGCATTCTCAGTAACCATCCTTTTCAATTTCCATCGTCATTCTCCATTTGGCGCATACACAATTACGTTTATAGTTGTCATCAACATAGTGATATACCCCCTCCCCCCCCCCCTCCTACTCCTCCCTTTCCACATCTGAAAGTGATCGAGCCGGTGAGCACATCGATGAGTTCTGCCCTCGGCTTCACCGCCGGACAACACGTCAAAACGACACTAACGTCGCACCGCCATTAGTCGATTTTTACATCGGGTTTTAAGCGACATCTCTTACAACCTGGCTGAGTCTGCATAGCATTTCCTCTGCTTTTCCATACTGTGTGCTCTCCTAAGGCAAGTGTTTGTGAGATCCGAGCAGAGATGGCCGCTGCCGGCCTTGTCTTATTCTTATTCTTCCTCGCTTTGCTTGCAAATTGGGTGCTCACTACGATTGCATTGCTACTTCGATCTAGCGGTTGTCAGCTGTCCATGCCGCTGCTGCTAGTATACCACCACCACCACTACTACTACTAAGACTACCACTTCTACAACTTCTACAACTACCGTGTAGTTTTTAGGGTCATTGATGGCGAGATGGGGATTTACGCGCCCATGATCGGACAGCATCTTGTAGATCTTAGCTAATAGAGAGTCGATGCGTGTCACCGGCTATTACATGACACATATAAATTAATATTAGAATCAAATCCGCACTCCTTTCGTCCAACACAACTCCCCCTACCCCCCCCGTATACCCACCTTCCAGTTCTCTAGCAGCAATTCATCCATGCATACGATGACTGCCACGAAGAAGTGCTCAAGACGCGGATACACGCTCACAACCTGGCAAAAAAACGGCGGCATGAAAAGGGAGATAGAAGGTGCGGCAAGAATCAAACTCCCAACATCAATATCCGCTTTCTTCTGTTGTAGGGTGGTGTATGGCTGTACCTTTGGCGGGTAGAACGGGTGTAGCCGCATATCGAATATCACTCGAAACTCCACGTAGTCTCGGCCGTCATATCTTGTGGGGGGAGGGGAAGAAAGAAGAATCTTGAGAGAACTGAATTCACATATATATATATATATATATATATATATATATATACATATTTATATATACACATGAAGTAATATATCGCATATACACGTACTTGCTGTCCAGCATTGTAAGGTCGCTTTGGATCTTTGACGAAAAGGCAAAATTTCGAAACCGCACTCGCCAGCAGAATATGTTGTCATCGATCGGAGCAACATCGGTCCTACATCGATGAAGAAAAAAGAGTAAAATTTATGCTGCCGTCGTTGTTCTTTGGAGAGCTTTATTCTCCAGCTATATGGGAAAAAACAGAACGATGTGAAAGTGGACACTAGCAAGATGCTGCTGGCGGTGTGGTGATGATGAGAAGTGATGTGGGGTTATGCTGATGACGACGTTGGATTTTCCCCGCTATGGTATGCTGTCATTAGCTTGTAGAGCGTCTTCTTGAGCATAAGTGATACGGCACTTGGAGTGAAGGCTATTCCAACGCCAGTCATGGCCTGATGAGCGAGCGAGAGATATTGCATGAGGGGTGGGGGGGTGAGGAAGGGACCGAGAGAGAGAGAGAGAAAGATGAGGTGAGGAGCATGAAATAACACACCGATATACGTGCTTGTCTTGTGTACTCAGAAACACCAACATTTCTTTTAAGTCGCAATGTCGCGCTCTCATCATTAACACTCTTTCTCGTATATATGATAACCTGGACTTCGGTTGACTCCAAGATGCTCTTTGTCGCCTCTCCTGTTGTGTAACAAGGTGATTGTTGTTGATGATGATGATAGGGGTGATGACGTGGTGGTAGTGGTGGTGGCAGGTACGGCGTAAACAACAACGACAACAAGAAACGATGGCGGTTAGCACACACCTTTGCTCTCCCCGTCGCGTAACTTTTTCTCCTTCGCGTCCCATTTTCTACAAGTTCGGTTTGTTAATCGGGGTCGTGAACAGATATTATGTAGGCATTATATATCGTCTCGAGGCAGTGCAGAAAATATGGATGACCTGAAGAGTACGTGCTCTGGTGGGAGAACAGCCTCCTCTCCTATTGACACCGCACGTGCAATGCAACTCTTTATACTTACAAAACACAATGGAATACATCCTCGAATGGTAGTAACACAACAAACTACAACAACAACAAACTACCACCACTGCTGCTGCTACCAGGTATTGCTACTTCTTGTACTACACAACTCTTGCTTTTTCCTCCTCCTTTCCCACATTTCTTCTTCCTAGCTTCATCATTCTTTGTTATTGGTCGAATTCCTTTACCTTTTGCATCCTCCTCCTCCTCCCCTTCATCTCCCCACCCCCCCTCCTCAATCTCGGCTTGAGAGAAACCGTCATCACCATCCCCCCAATCTGAAGATGGGAGGACCGATAAGTTTAATGGTTGAAAACGCTTATTACGATAAAAGCCGATACGCATACGCGCACACACACACACACACACACACACACACACACACACACACACACATTGAGCACCAAATACAGCTTCCTCCTTCCACAATACCGTCGGTATTCTTCGAATCCTTGTTGTCCCCCTCCTGCCAGGCGTTGAGGGCGTACTCTCTAAGGTCGTTCTCGATACGGGTCTTCTCTTTCACATATGCTGCAGTCCATAGGTTCAGCGCCACGCCCAAACTCAACTTAGATTCCTGATGAAGAGAAAGAAGAGGTGGGTGGGTGAGGCGAAGTCAAACGATTGGAAGACGATGACATGACATACGTCCTCTCTGCGGTGTATATATGAAGACAACCTTTACGACTGCATCGTTCACTTTTTGTGTAAACTCAAGGAGCGCATCCGGTATATCATTGTCTGTGATAGCAAAGAGATACCTGCGGGAGAGAGGGAGAGGGAGGATTTTGTTAGAATATGGATTGCAGGGCTTCAGTGGCCCGAATAACTCGACTTATTATTCTGTCGTGCAATTGATGTTGTTGTCAAGTTTTTTCACCCACCCCCCCATTTGGGCGTGGACTTCGAAGGAGATCCAGACGTTCTCCGCTAAATTTCGAAGAAAGAAATAGCGCAAAGGTTAAATCATATGAGGGAATTTCACCTTGTTAAATGGGTTTATGCAGACATATGCTTTATTCATCAACATCTATCATTTATGTTCATATTGCTATAATTGTTATTATTGTTATTATTATTACTTGAGGTCGGCATGGAGAGCAAGATTTCGCCAGGAGCAGCATTGACTAATTCGATACCCAACGACTCATCTGTCCTCCTTTTCCACTCAGCAAATCCTTCGGAGAGAAACTTAGCTGATTCCAAGCTCACTTCTCTTTTAAGTTTATGATTCGAAAGAGGGAGCTTCAGCATCTTGCTGGAAGGTTTGTCCAAGCTCTGGTGCGTAGCTACCTTCGTTCTTGACGATGAATGCGCCTCTTCACACGGTTTGGTGGCCGTGAGTTGTGGACTTTGCCTTGGCTTTCGCTTCGGCTCCTCTCCTCCTTTAGGTTGGCCGCATATTTCGCAACAGAGAAAAGCCGTGTTCGAGTTTATGAACGTGCAGTGCTTGCAAGCCCATTGCATCGGCTCGGGCGGGGGGGGAGAGTTCCGAGATTGGGAGACGTAATTTCCTGCGATTAGAGATATTTTCATTAGGATTCATCACGTGCGACAACTAGATTCGCTTGTCGCCGCTAGATGTTCTTCCGATCCGCACTCGGCACATCGAAGGCGGAGGAGAAAGCAGGACGTTTTCAACAATCTATCAACCAAATACCCTCCCATAGAATTCAAATGGGATTCACCTACATTTATCGAGAGCGACATGAAAAATGGTGTCGCAGTTGTATATATAATGTGGTATTTTGGACTGCGACAAGGACAGCCAAACCCCGCCGCTGTACCCTACCCCCCGGCTTGTGTCACGATGTACAACCATGGCATCTTGGCGCGAGAAGGGGGGCGCTTGTACAGGATGAAAAGGCGAACAAAATCCCTTGGAGTTTTGGGGGTCCTCGGAGTTGCCTTTCTGATGATGGTATTTCCTCTTTTTTTCCATCCCCATTCGAAAACTTAGTCAACAACATTGTACACCCAGATTTCCCGGAGGACCGCGAGAGGGTGGGGCTGGAGCGAAAGGAGGAGTCCGATGCTCCAGTTCAAGCTTTCGAACCCGTTTAGAAGCAATAGTGAAGATGAAATGAGGCTTGAGACGGCGAGGAAAATGGCCAACGATAACCCATACACCAGTATTAGTGCGGGAGCGATGCTAACCGAGGTCGGAAATGCTGGGCTCGAGGACGCCTTTCTGAAGAAAAAATATGAAGAAAACGCTTTCAACCTAAGTGTTGAGTTCAATGGAAATATTGTTGGATACCTAGAGCCCGAACCCGTCTTCGTACGATGTAGGAAGAAGCGTTTTGATATCTAACATCTTTGTTTAGAAGAATCAGATGAATCTGCATAAGAGATAATTATGGTTGTTATTGTTCTCTCAGTCTACTATCCTGAGGTTGATTTCGGAATGGATGATTGGCGGTTCGCATCGATACGGGTAAATACGAGCGTATCCATGTAGTAACCTCAAGAGTAGTAGTGTACTATTTTCCAGGCAGTCCCCCATTGCGTAGAACCTTGATTTTGAGCCTCGCAAGTAACAGTCTCTCCAAATGGAATAAAATGACAGATGCCGTTCTCTTTATTTTATGTCGCCACAGTTTATGCGAAAAGTCAAGTACCAGAAGGACCGGCTTCTCTGCATCGCCAATCACCTCCTCCACAACGTGTTCCTCAAGACGGTGAAGACGAAGTGGGTCGAAGGAAAGGCAATCGCCCGCGAACAGCTCTTGGCGTATCGCGATATTGCCTTGCAGCTCTTACAGACAACAGGCGACTGGCTCAGTAAGAGACAAGATTACCTCGTTCAAGGAGCTGCTGCCGTTGGAGCAGCAGCCGCCATTACCGCAGCGCTGTCACAGACGCTCCTGAACGACGAGTGGCGCCTGATGCAGCAATTCGTCCCACCCAGTGACGACCTAGAGCTAGAGCAGGGAACGATGGTCTATGCCCAGATGCGGCCACAAAATCCCGCTGGAAATATATTTGGAGGGGCCTTGGCTCAGCAGACCAAGCCACCAGCTCAGGTGTGTCAATTCGCATTGTTAGTAGAGATTGCAAACCAACTTCGACTAAGTCTCCCCCCCCCCCACCCCTTCCCCTCTCCCCCCGCTACCATCATTAGGTGGGCGAACCCAAATGGGTCTTATGCGAGTTGCAGGGCAGGGCTGTAGCAGGGGCGATGTGCCAAGTCGTCGCCTACGCGAACCGAATGCAGATGTCGGTGCCATTCGAAAGCCTCCGATTAGCACGGCCTGAGGACCAATTTCTCCTCACAGCGATGCAAGGCGAACCCAATGCAATTATGCAGAGCCTCGAAAACACTGGGGCGAGCGTCAACGCGAGGGACATCCAAGGAAACACCGCCTTGATCTTGGCGTGCGAGCAGGGCAAATATGCCGCGGCGACAGCGCTGCTGGAGGCGGGAGCGAATCCGAACATCGCCAACCTTAGAGGCGTCACGCCGCTCATTCTCGCAGCTACGCGCGGCAAGGTTGACCTGGTGGAATCGCTGCTGGACTACGGGGCGCGGGTGAATAAGCCGCTGCCCGACGGCAAGACCGCGCTCTACCAGTCCGTCGCCGCGAGCCAGATGGAGGTCACGGAGAAGCTCCTCTCGCGCGGCGCCAGCCCCAACAAACTCAACAAGCGCAACTTCTCGCCCCTCTTCATGGCGTGCCAGATCGGCGATGTGAATATGGTGAAGCTGCTCCTCGCGCACGGCGCCGGTTGGACGATGAACGTCGCTGCGGACCTGGGGCAGGGGAAGGCTACACCGCTGTTTATGGCGGCGCAGAAGGGCCATCTGCCAGTGATCCAGGCGCTTGCTGAGGCGGGCTGCGACCTCGATAAAGGTACTTTGGGTAAGAACAAAGCTAGTCCACTCATGGTGGCAGGGCAGAGCGGCAATGGACCCATTGCGAGCTACCTGCTCGAGATGGGCGCCGACCCCGACCGCAAAATCGCCGACGGTTCCACGGCGTTGAACCTCGCCATTCAGTTCGGGAACCTGGCGGTGGCGCAAATCCTCATCAACGGAGGCGCCAACGTGGACAACGAAGACAGCCGCGGATTCACGGCGCTGCACATGGCAACCCAGACCAAGCAGCCGAAGATGGTGCAAACGCTGTTGGACGCCGGCGCCGACGCGAACATCTTCTCCCTCAAGACGCGCCTCAGCCCACTGCTGCTGGCGCTGTACCTGGCCAAGCAGGAGAAGGCCGCCCCTGACCGCGTGGATATCGTACGGATGCTGATCCAGCCGTCCGCCGCGACCCTCCACCTCTCCGATCGTAACGGCTTCAACGCTTTCTACCTCGCTATCACGCTGATGAAGAAGCTTCCCGACGAGACGGAGCTGCTGGTGGACATGCTCCGCGCCTCTGACCGGTGGGGGGAGATCACCCGGAGGCACTCCAAAAGCCGCCGCAGGGCCCGGCCCAGAATGCATTTGTTCAAAGCTTGCATTCAGGCCCGGAGGCAGGATTTGCTCTACTTGCTCAAGAATTGGGATCCGAAAGACCCTGATGCGGTAGTAGTAGTAGTAGTAGTAGTAGTAGTAGTAGTGCCTGTGACCACTGCCGCATGCACAATATACCAGAAAGTACTGCACAAACTATCATATTTGCTACTGCGCCCTTCCGAGGGGAAAGAGGCTGTAGGAAGGGACGAGGGGGTTATGGTTGAATGGCGTGGTGCTCTTTTGTTTCTACGACGCGCCGATTTCGATGAGAAAAGGCCCGGGCCCTGAGAGCTTTTGTGGGGAATTGAAAGGAAAATCTTACAGCAAATGGGATGATGATGCGAGAGGAATCCAGCTTCGGACTTGTTCTTTTCCCTTATTTATTTATTTTTTTATCAAATATGTGTCGGCCCCCCCCCCCCCCCTCCGCTTTCCCGGGTTCTTACAGAAATGATGATGATCGGTATGATGTTTAGATCTACCAGAAGCTGGAGGACCGTCAAAAGTACTTTAAACAGCTGCATTATGGAAAATACGGGTGGAGGGAACCTCCCGCAGAGGACCATTTTCCTTAGTAATTTGAGAGGAAGAAGAAGAAAAAGAAGAAGAAGAAGAAGAGGATGATTGATCTTCCTGATGATGATGATGATGATGATGATGATGATGATGATAAAAAGCGTATTTCTT
>ADNK01000470.1:0-45876 GCA_000320545.1 Bigelowiella natans CCMP2755 | reverse complement strand
TATATATATATATATATATATATATATATATATGTACATCTACATTTATATGCACACACATTATACCGACGACGATGACGGACAGCAAAAACTAACTCTGGATGTGAGTTGGAAAAGGTCCAACGGGAGGAGGGGAGGGGGGGTCAACAAACTAGTCGTACGTCTTCCTTCGTCGCGAGTATTCTCAGGAAGTGCCTATTTGCCGTATTAACTTCCGAGACGCAGAGCTGTACATAAGGTTTCAATAGCGTTCGTGGAGGCTTCATCATCACAGTTTTGTGTATTTGATCATGTCGTAGGGACGGAGAGAATGGAAGGTGTATAAGTTGAAAAGGATTCGCGAATCGCCGGGTTGACATCTTTCGAGTGCTTCTCAAGCCAGGCTGAAGTAACGAGAATTTATGAATACCTTGATCAGATATGACCCGATCTTCAGAAGTTCGCTGTACAACTCCTTTCCTTTCTGCTTATTTATATGCGAAGAATGACAAAAAGAAGGAAGAAGAGCTTGGATCAGAAGATGGCGACGAATAGTAAGCAATTCGTATTCTGGCACAGGTACCATCCTCACCGAAACATAACTCGAAGCTTTTGTTCTCCCTCGCGTCTTCGCGGCAACGGATGTGCTGCCTCCTCTCCGCTTTAATGGAGACCTTCGTGGTTTCTAATATTTTTGTCGTGAAGGGGGGGGGGGGGGGGAATACAAATATGATAAGATTCGAAAATAGACTCGCAAACGCCGATGGATCGTATCTGAATCCTATGAGACAAGACAAAAAGTAACATTTTCTGAGAGAATTCAAAAAAATTGCCAAGGAAAGTCGCCGCAAAACGTCCCCATACATCAGTATGCAGACAGCATTTCGCTCATTTGAATTCATCATTACTACCGTTACCCCCGCCGAAGAGGGGCGCCTGGAGGCACTCGAGGACTTCCGAGAATTTTTATTCTTAGACGAATTATTCATGGGAAATCACACGGTTGGAATAGACAAACAAACAAGTGCGTGCAGTGCACGTTGATAATGCTGAACCTATTGGTTTTCTTCTCTCTGTTAGAGAACTTTCTCTCTGCCATCTTTCCAATCATCATCCTCACCATCATATCATGCATCGTGTCATCAGCAGTTTCAGTAACAGCGAGCACTCCCCCACCATGTATGTCGCAGTACCTTAACTGCCTCTTTAACGAGAGAGGAGTTCTTCGGTCCGACCCCATTGCATATGAACCAGGAATCTATTGCTGGCCCTGTTTTCTGGAGGCGATTGTGCATCCTCTGATTTTCCCAGTTGATCCTCTCCATCTTCATTTTGCGCGAGGCCATATAAGATGAAGAGTGGAGTATGCCTATATTACCCTTGCTCGTAGGTCTGCCATCAGAAAAACATATTCATGTACTTACTGAGCACTACTTTCCGACCAAAAATCCTGGCAAGCTCAATCAACTACCTAGCGTTGATCTTGCGAAGTCTGTTCAAAAGTTTCATGTTTTCTAGCTTTATCCTCGTCTCGCGATCTGGAATTATGCAAGCAAGTAAAAAATGGAAATTTAGAGTCGCACCCAGGTTTAACACGACGGCGCGCATGTGAAATATTTGTGCCATAAGTGTGTGGGACATGAGACTTAGACCCCCCAACAAGAGTTATCCTCCAAACACAACATAAAGTGTGTGAACAGTGAAGGCCTATGTCTCCCAGTGAATATTCGATTTCATAAAATTGTGTCATGATATTCATTGTGTGGCTTCATTTTATGTTACATTTGGTTTGTTTTGTCCGGATCGATGCTCGAAAGGTAGAGTGCAGCTTGGATGTCATGGGCTCGCTGGTGTCTATCACAGCTTTCTGTCGTGCCTCCGACACCCTCCTGAAGAACTCCAGCCTCTGTTTTCTCTTCAGATTCTGACGTGTTTATTATCCATGGTTAAGTTTTGGAAAGTGTTGGAAGGTCCCTACACAACTTTGTATAGGTAGGTGTGTGTGTGTGTGTGTGTGTGTGTGTGTGAGTGAGTGATTTACGTGCGTGTTTAATATCATTTCCGATGTTTTCTATATAGAACTAGTTGCCCACACTCCCCCCCCCCCCCCCCCTTCTTAAACCTCCATATTTCGAAAAATAGGACCTCTGCGTAGCTATCCATGTTTGCAAGTGGATCCCTAGTGCTCGTTCAGTGATGCAGCTCCCTTTTATCTTACAGTAGCTCAATGGTCGGCACGGCGTTTCATCGCCTAAAACAAAACTCGTTTTAAGAAGAGAACTTGCGTTTGAACACCATTGCGTCTTCAATCGTTCCATTCAGCGAACAAAGACGTCGCTGTTTGTCTAGGAACAGTTTCCGTCACAGTTGTCAATAAGTGTCAATATGAAGGCTTAGCACTCCTTCGTATTCATAATGAGTGTACGGTAAACCATTCTCATACACCTTTCCACCATCATCACCACCCCACCACCGCCACCACCACCACCTTCGGAGCGCGAAAGAGGTGTCAGTTACCAGTAGGTTTCTCATTTTCAGACTTTAGCAGACCTAGCAGTGGAGTCGTTTTTCGGTTAAAAACGATCCGTTTATTGGATAAATGCTCATATTTACAAGTCGCATGCAAGAATTCTATCGAAATCGCTGTGAGACAGCGACAAGGCGACGTCATGAACGTTGTCAGTGCCATTTGGTATTCCGGTTTTTAGTATGCGACATAATTTATATTTGTCGCAGAGTATAAATATTGGCAAAAATTTGGACAATAATTTAATATGGAAACATCGGAAAGACAAAGCAGAACAGAAGCCATAATTCCCTCTTTCCCCTCCCTGGAGATGGAGGGAAGGGGAAACAATTCTAGCTCTGGTGGAGAGCAGTCTCCCTCGGCGGGAGACAAAGAGGGAAAGAAGTTTGTACGCGAGCCCTCGAAGTCGAAATCATCGAGGCTGCCAAGCCAAGTGAAAGGGGGGGAGAAGACGGAAGCAGAGGGAAAACACATCGACGACCTGCTCGATCCAGCATATACCCATAGATATGAGTGCGCAGATAAAGATGCCACAGAGGTTTTAGTTGCACAAGATCCCCTTGGCAGCCTCAGGGGAGGGATCGGTGCAACAGTCTGGGATTCTGCATTAGTTTTATGTCGCTACCTGGAGCACCAAAAGATCTGCTTTCAGTCGGGCTGCAGTGTTCTCGACATAGGAAGTGGAACTGGCATCGTTGGCCTGGTTTTAGCTTGCTCACAAAAGCGTTGTCGTGTTACGTTGAGCGATCACCCTCGAACAATACCCTTACTGGCCAAAAACGCGGAAATGAACCGCAAAATTTGGGAGAGTAAAGACTCTAAGGTGAAGATCGAGGCATTAGATTGGTGTGACGATTCACCAGATGCTGCTGCGACGATACAGAAATGGAAAAATGAACGATTTGATATCATATGTGCGAGCGATGTTGTCATCTGGCCGGAACTATATGATCCGCTGATACGCGTGCTCTCCTCTCTCCTCGAACGCGGCGGCTTATCTGTTTACCTGAGCTACGAACAGCGAAAAAAGAGTAATGAGAAGGAGTTTTTCCAGAAGCTCAGTAGAAAAGTCCCTGGTGTGTCTATAGCTAAAATTAAAGCAAAAGATCTCCACCCGGACTATCAATCCTCAGAGCTGCATCTGTATCTGATTGGATCTAGACCGACAGATGAAAAGAATAGCGACAAGAAGACTGAGTAGTAACTCGTGACTTTAGACACACGTATATATATATATATATATATATATATATATATATATATATATATATTGTTTCTATTGTCGCATGAATAGCACAAATGTCGCTACTTCTTTTATTGAACGGAACGACAAGTTCACATTGTGTGTTAAATGGAACAACATGTTCACATTACAATGCGATGCCATTCGCCGCCCGCACGCATACACAGTTACAATAACCGCGCCGCGCTGCATGTGCACACGCGCAGTCGCAACCCTGACTCCCTGACGCTGGTTTATAAAAGTGTTTTCACATGTTTGCGGTCACTTTCTGCCAGCGGATAAAGGGGGTATCATCTGGTAGCCTGACCGATGATTTCACGGTTGTTGGCATGGCAGTGTAGGGGGTTGTAATGAATCATTCATGGCCTTAAACGCAATGCGGACGCAAAATTAAATTTACTTGTTCATTTTTCAACATTTGATACGATCTAATGCATCCGTGCACAGGAAAAATAATCGCATGAGATTATTTTCTTAGCCTGCTCAATCTTGTCGTTTGTTTTCAGATTCACAAGCACTCGTTACATTTCTATCATTAACAATTTCATGCCGAAGTGTGGCACAGTGTGTCACTGCTTCCAATCATTTTTAAAATAATTTCAATTTAGATTCTATACTGCCAATAATCTTTTATTGCAGAAACTACTTCTCAGCCAGTGAAATCCGGATCTGTCATCGATTTTGCATTGCTTTCATCTTTGGCAGCATCCAACCTCCAGGAGGGGGACGAGCCCGTTCATTTGTACACTGAAATACACATGTGTTAATATCTTCAACACACACCCAGAGAGAGAGAGAGAGAGAGACGCTCAATGTATAAATAATTTAATAAATATATGCTAAGATATGGTAATATTAAAAAATTTCGAGAGCTCTGGATAAATAAAAAAAAAACATTAATATGATAGCACTGGGGAAATTTCGGGTGCTTCATGAATTCTCGCATGAGCACTGAAATTTTTAGCTACACTCTTCCCGTACAGTATTTTTTTTGTAAAATTTGCGATTCTAGTGTTCTTTTTTTTGTGAAACTAACCATATTGGCGTAGTGCCCCTTCTTTCCACATTTGAAGCACTGAACTTTTTCCAAAGGCCTAAACTTTCGGCCCTGCGCATGATAATACCAGATGTTTTAGCATCAGCAAATGAGGACAACAATGTTAAGGGTGTTCAATTTAATAATGTCGCTGTTCGTGAAGTGTACCTTTTGCTTTCCACTTAGCACCTCTGGACAAGATCCTGCCATATGACCGAGTTTACCGCAGCTTGCACATTTTATTGACTTCCCGGTAGGATCAATTGTACTCGCAGTCATGAACTTGGGACTGATTAACATGATATGAATGTGAATGAAGCATAGAAATGAGTTATAACTTTCATTTAATTCTAATATTACTGTCCGTATGGGCACTCTGGTCCCTTCAAGCAGAATCCTGCGAGATAATCGGCGCATGCAACACGTCTCCGGTGGCGTTTGCGACATTTCGGTCCTAAAGGAAAAATACAAAATCAGATTTATAACTAATATAACACCCGGATATCATGAGTACCGTGGCGGCAGAATCCACTATCATACCATTTGCAGTCCGTTATCTTATCTTCGGGTCGAAGATGCAGAAAGTAGCAATCCTTATTATTACATTCTCCTGAAAGGTGGGTGAAGAGTGTAAGAATATGAATAGTGAAGGGGATGATAAAAAACGTTGTATGATGTAATTTACCCTCTTGGACGAAGAAAATACAAGGTTGCATCTTGGACATATCGTATTCGTGAAGAAAATTACACCTAAAAGAACATATTTCAGATGATACACCTTCCCGTGGAATGTTATGATATTATTCTATTACCTGTCAGCCTTTTTACAGAGACCTCGAAGCCAGTGTTTGCACACCATTGTACCTTCCCGTCGTGCGTGTCGAAACTCACATGCGTCTCCTTTCATGCATGTGCCTTTTTTCCAAAAGCGGCATATCGTTCTTTCGATCTCTGATGTGGTAAAAAGAAATCGTGTTAAACATCAGAATTAACTAGGTAAAAAAGATGTACGTTGTTTTTTCTCCTTTCTCTGATTCATCTGGTCGTCGACAAAGTTCTCAAACGAGAATTTCAGGCCTTGGACCTCCCTGAAATTGAAAACCGATGCCATTTTCTCCCCTCTTTTCCAGTTAGCCTAAGTTTAAGTTGTCCGTGCAGAGTAGGGAGAATGAAAAATGGTGATATGGTGTTAGGTTCCGAGGAAGTGTTGAAATCGGAACCCACGCACTTTGCAAACCCGTCAAAAACAGATAATCACCGGACAATAACGTAACAGTCAATGTGTCTCTCGAGACTTTCAAAGATTCTGGAAGTTATCTCGAGTTTTCTCGCTAAGCAAGAACCCCTTCCCTCCAAACCAGCATGTTTCATGAACTCAGAAGATTTTGGGTGTGCGCCTGAAAAATTGAGACTAGGAATTCCCAAATGCAGAATTAAACTTGACGGATGTAAATTGTACTTTTAATAATAACATACGACATATATTTTTGTTTCTAATTATGAGAATTTGGAAGCTTTCGCTCTCCTACAAAAATACTGCTATGCTGAATTCGAAACTTAGGTTTAAGCTGGAACTACATTGTAGATTGGCATCTCATTGGCAACGAGAATAAACTGGGGGAGGGAGCGACTTAGCCTTGTAACCATGAGCGCGAAAACCGTTTCCTCCTCCTCCATTTATGGTCCTATAAAGAGGAAAGCGGTGTTTGATTTCCTATCTGTCAAGGGATGCGAAAAGGTCAAGTCCTATCGCAAACCGTACCAAAAAGAATTCACAGCTCCAGAGAAGATTGGCACGGCAAGGTTCCAAGTGGAGAAAAGAAAGCGAGGGAGGCTTGGTGTACGAAGATGGAAAATGAAATATGTCAAGGGGAATATCAAAATTCCCGCGAAACTGGTAAGAACAAATCTGGGGAAATAAGTTTCGAATCGTAATGAGCTTCATATTAAATAAGAGACATAAATTTTATGACAGCCATCCCCACCTAAAATCGATTTCGAAGTCTCAAATGAGAACATTCCTCCCACGCAACATGATGCGCCGACCCAGGCAAAGGAAGAAGCAGCGAAGGTCGTTTATCTCCTTTATTTTCTACTGAACGTTCAATGGTTGCCTGAATCACATACCACTCTCAGCAAGTGACACCCGATTGGGAACGTCTAATTATTTGGGAACCAACGGAAGAAGATTTGAAAGTCGATGAAAATTTAACAACAATTGAGGTCGAAGGAATACTGTGCAAATGGCTCAGACCTCACCAGGTATCTTCCATGTGATATGTCTTCGGCCGTATTCGTGTGAGCTGAAAATTTTGACAGCGCGAGGGAGTGCTATTCACAACACAATGCGTTCTGGGAGAAAAAGACTTCGAAGGCAATGGCGTTATCCTTGCCGATGACATGGGGCTGGGGAAAACGCTGCAAGCAATCACCGCGTTGTATACACTAATGCGTCAGGTTAGAAAAATAAATATATGAGTTAAATACCGACCGAAATCTAATCGATTGCACACTTAGGGTAAAGAAAAAGGCGTCCCAACGGTTAAGAGAGCCATTGTCGTCTGCCCGACAAGTCTAGTTGGGAATTGGGAGAATGAGCTCCAAAAATGGCTCAAGGGCCGCCTTCCATGTGTAGCTGTGAAGGAGTCTGGACCAGCGAAGATCGAATCTGCGATTTGGCGCTTCTTAAGCAATACAAATCGGAACAACATCCTTATTATTTCCTACGACACATTCCGTCGCTATGCGGAGAGCTTTTATGATAAGGCGGGGAACAAGAACGAAAAATGTGGTCTCCTCATTTGTGATGAGGTAAAAGGCCAGGTCGTAGATTTTGCTTTTCTTCACATCTAACATATTGATTGTAAATCACAAGGCTCACCGACTGAAAAACCACAAGACGGCCACGTATGAAGCACTGAACAAACTCAGCTGTAAAAAGCGGATACTCCTCTCGGGGACGCCGATGCAGAATGATCTCGACGAGTTCTTTGCGATGGTAAGCCTGTAATTTGCATGCACGCGTTCCCTGTCCAACTTTAACGACACGCATTACACACCTGCAGGTCAACTTCACCAATCCAAACGTTCTTGGAGACAGAATCGCGTTTAGAAAATACTACGAGATCCCCATCTTAGCTGGGAGGTAGGGCTAACCCTGCTTTTCCGCTCGGTTTTCGGTTTTCTGACTTACCCCACTCTGTCCATAGGGAGCCAGATTGTGCCAACTCAGAGGAAAAGCTGGGAGTGGAGAGATCAAGCGAACTCTCAGCTATTGTCAATCAGTTCATTCTGCGAAGAACAAACACACTCCTTTCCAAGCATCTTCCTCCGAAAGTCATACAGGTAACTTCTTTCTTTGCCATTATTACGGTTACAAACGTTTCATGCTTGATTTACACGTCTTGGGTGATTCAAAGAATTATCATACACTCTTTGAAGGACGAGGTTTTGTGATATATTTTCAGGTGGTTTGCTGCAGGCCGACAAATCTACAAAGGGGCATCTATAACGTCCTAGTTAAGTCCAGGGACGCGAGAAGGATCATCAGCGAGGGCCAAAAGTCCATGTCTCGTATTTTGCCTCTCATCAACAACATAAAGGGGCTTTGCAACCACCCTAAAATCATCTGGAACATGCTCAAAACCAAGAAGAAAAAGCTGAAAAAGTGGGAGAGTGACTGCCTAGACCAGTTTCCGAGCGATTTCGAGCGTGAGAGCGGTCATCCAAGGTGCGGAACATATGCAGAGCGGATTACCATGGATGCTGCGTTGCAAGTTGTATGCTCACCTTGAACTGACAACAACAGGTTCTCCGGCAAACTGGACGTGCTGGACCGGCTACTGCGCAAAGTGAAGAGCAAAACGGATGATCGCGTCGTGCTAGTGTCGAACTACACTTCCACCCTCAACGTGTTTGAGGACATGGCTCGGATACGCAAGTGGGGGTTCATTCGCCTCGACGGCAGCATTCAGGTCAAGGACCGCAGCAAGCTGGTGGCGCAGTTGGATGATCGAAAGAACGATAAGTTTCTCTTCCTGCTGAGCAGTAAGGCGGGCGGATGCGGGTTGAACCTCGTTGGGGCCAACCGCCTTGTACTATACGATCCTGATTGGAACCCGGCTGTGGACAAGCAGGCAGCTGCGCGTGTGTGGAGGTGAGTAGAGGAGCAGAATCAACAGGAACAAAAAATAATATGATATTGATTACCCGAAGTGGAAGGGGCTGGAGTGAGGAGTATCTAAATAAATATGAATATATATATATATATATATATATATATATATATATATATATATATATGCGATATTTGTTTGCTCTCGATCCCTCTCACTCCTTTCATCACCCCCCCCCCCCCCCCCCCCTCCCTCCTGATATGCCAATAGAGATGGACAGACGAAACGGTGCTTCGTCTACAGATTCCTTACATCCGGAACTATAGAAGAGAAGGTCTACAATTCTACTCGCGTCTCTTCCTTCCGTATGATGCTTTCCTTTTCCACGACGTACTCAAGTTGTTGTATTCGTTTTTCTCTACTCGGCGACGACGATAGGTGTACCAGAGACAGCTCTCCAAGGAGGGGCTTCAGAACGTTCTTGGCGGTGCTGCTACGGATGCGCTTGTTAGTATGGCAAACCTTAGGTTATTTGCGAAGAATGCCATATAGTAAATATATATCATCAATGTACATGTATATATATATATATATATATATATATATGCATATATAAATATATGATAACTAGAATAACACTCGAAACTAACACCACAGGAGACTTTTTGAGTTGAGTGAATCTCCATCGGATACGCACGAAACGCTCGATTGTCAATGCCTGCAAAAGATAAAGAGGAATGAAGGGAAAGATGAAGGGGAAGACATTCTTCACCATCCTGTGGACAAATGCCTCCTCGGGCAGCGAGGCCACCCGAAAGAGGAGGTAGGGGCGATTGCTTGAGCTGATAATTAAATAGTCAATCAAGAAGGAAACATAAACCTGATTTTGGTTGGGAATGATGATGAAAGGACTTGATCAACTGGGGCCACCATGGCTCCACATCGAGCCTCCCTGATCCGCTCTTCCGCGAGGCTTTTCAAAGCGTTGGAAAGGAAGAAAACTACGTTTCCTTCGCGTTCAGCTGCGAAGTTAGAGGTGATTCATAGGATTCGGTAGAATAATTATCTTTTTATTTTTAGTGTGGATAGATAGACAGAGAACGCACCCCCTTTCCCGGTACCGCTTTCTTTCGCCTTGAATTGCAACCGATGTCCTCGGGCGTGGGTTGTTTCTCCCCTGTTCCCTCTAATGACACACACACACACACACACACACACACACACACATAATATATGCATCAACATGAGTGTTTCCTACTCATCGCTTTCCTACTCATCTACATGAGTGTTTCCAACTCATCGCTCCCTCGACTTCACACCCCACGCATGATGCTCACGTAACACTAGGGAGAGAGATGCCGATGGAGGACACGCAGCAGGCCGACGCGGTGAGCGCGATGTGCGACGACCCGCCGGTGGTCTCCTCAACCGCAGAGAAGAAGGGAATCGAAATATCAGCTCAGGATGCCCAGGAAAGGCGCAATAAGTTCTACCAAGAACGCCTCAAGAAGAAGAAGCGCACTCGGGACGGCGGTTACGACGACTCGAGCGCTGACGACGACGACGACGATGAGGAAGCCTCGTCCTCCAAATTCGTCAGGAGGAGTACCCGAGCAAGGAAGAAAACCCAAGTGATAATGGATAGTATATATATATATATATATATATATATATATATGTGTGTGTGTGTTGCACAAATAAAACGACATCCATCCCCACATATCCCTCTGCTGTCACACCAATGACACACTGTTTCTTCATCACTCCCAGCGGCTAGGAGGTTATGATGATGACGACGACGACGACGACGAAGGCGAGGAGAATGATGACTACGACGACGACTTCATGAGCGGATATGACCCTGATACCCAAGCCGCCATCTATGCTGCCCAATATGGAGAGGAGGTGCGGAGCAACATGACGGAGAGCGCACGATGGATTTAATCTGTTCTGCGTGCCATGCGTGTCTGCTTACCACTATGGACTGACGAACTCCTCGTTGTTGACGTTTCAAATAGGAGGGGGGTGAAAGGCCGGTTCGGTCGTCTCTGCAAGCTGTTCGTGGCCCAGGTATGCGAGCCACCGCCTACAGTTTTGCATTTGGGATCAGACTGTGTTTCAGACTAAACTTAGTGTTTCTTCTCCATTAGAATTAGGTGGTAGGGCTGCATCGGTGAAGGGGCCAAGAGCTGCCACACGTAAAGGTGTGATCGTATTGGATTCCGATGATGACGGCGACGACGGCGGACAGGGAGATGAGATGGACGAGGACGAAATCGACGAGGATGTGAATGAGGCTGACAGTGCGGATGGGGCATACGATGATGACGATGAAGATGAGGAGGAGGAGGAGGAAGATGAAGGTGGTAAAGATTAAGGCTGTTTGCCCTACCAGTTAGCTCCAAATTTTATTTCTGCATAATTGTGTACAGACGAGGACGGAGAAAGCAAGGGCGATGATAATGAGAACAGTGATGACCAATCTCTTGGGGGCAGCAGCAAAGGAAGTGCAGATGATTTCGAATAGCGACGAAGCCCCCATGGAAGTAGATGCATGCAGTTGTTGCGTGACGAATTTTGAGTTCTGCGATGTCAAGATGTTGTTATCGACTAGTGCACTCTCTAGCTCTGCACATGCTAGTAGCATGCGCTAGCATGACTGCACGTTCTAGAGCTTGTTCTAGAGCTAGACGTTGTCGATCGATCAGTTGTGGCGGAGTGATCGAGCAGTTCATTGCGGATGCCTAGCTAGCGCGTACTAGCGTGCGTAGATGCGGTGACGCGAAGAGCACAAGCATGCTAGCATGTCATGTTAGTCTAGTAGGATGTGCATGCTACACCAAGATCTTCTAGATCTGTGTGCCGACTACGACCATGGCTGGCGAGCTAGCACAACACACATCGCTAGACTTCATTGAACTTTACCGCATTGCGCTATCTAGCTCTAGCTATCTATGATGCGACAAAGCGCTACATGCAGACGGCAATGATGTGCATAGTCACGCAAGTGCTGTGTCAACATCACTGCTCACAATAGGCATTGTAGCGTGTAATGAACACAGGAGCATAGCCAATTGCATGTTCATCGTAACTTCAGTACTAAATAAAGCCTTCCTTCGATGAAGCAGGTTGCAAGGAAGAAATTTATGCATTCTCATTGGTGATTTCCTTGTCCTTTACGAGGAGAATAGATGACGTGCAGTTGTGAATGCAGCTGTGCAATGGAATATTGTGTAAATTAGGCATTTGAACGAACCAGCCAAATCTGGCAATTTCCAGACTAAAAAGGAATTGTAAGAACTTACTAGTCTGAGACAGACCCTAAGAACATGCGGCCAAGGGCTCCCATACCTGATTCAAAAGAGGTGATCGTGAAGTCGAAAACTCTGAATTTCTCTCCATCAGCGGTTCAATAATTTGTCGCGTGACCTCTACTAGCCATTACAACAAAATCAGCTTTCTTTTTTGCGGCGAGTTCACATATTTTAATCTGAGAGATGTAGAAAGAAAGCTATTGGGTACTATTTTATGATGTGGATTGTATTAGAAATTACCCGAGGATATCCTTCCATAATGACGCTTTCAGCATCCACGCCTATAGATAGTGCGATGTAATAAAAACAGATTAGAGCTGCAATTTTTAAGCATTGCTATCATTTTACCAGAGTCCTGTGCTTTCTTCAGTAAACATTCCATACCCTTGGTGATCGCCTCCCTGGCTCTTTTCTTCTCCGAATTATTCAGAGCTACCAAGCTAAATTGCGATAGGTCCTTCAGAGACACAGAGCGAAAGCAAAATGGTTACTGTTAGATGGATGGCACTGTCTTACTTCCCAGCTCCAATTCCCATCACCTCATCGTCCATAGGAAGGTCTGATTTATGCACACGGACGCCATTTAGTCCCCCCCTCCCCGACTTGGATTATTTTAAATTCAAAATGGAGGTGAAGCGTGTTCGATCAGTGCTATCTACAGCAACATGACTGTTTTCCCCCTTGCAAGTATTGACTGACGAGCGCTACTACTTTTCAACTGAACCTGAGATGTTCTGCCAGTTGAATACGTGGAGAATGGTCACCTTGGAAACAAAAGGTAATTCAAGGCCAATCGGATTATATCGAGTTGGGTTATCTTCCCCTCAACTTCCAAATTCAACAGTAACATGTGCCACCTTGTCTCCCTTTCTGAGGATTTTCTTCTTGATGTACTCGAGCATTCTTTCGCTGCTGATAAAAATGATTGCTTGTGAGGCAGCACATCCCTACGATGATAGTCCTTCGAACGTCTATGGTCTTGGAAAATACTTCGAATCTTACGCGCTACCTGTAGGAGCTCAAGTCAGTCGCTAGAATGATTCGTCTTCCTTCGCTCATTTTGCGTCGATGCTTGCGGTGTGAATCCGTAGTGGCTTGGAGTCAATGTAGTGTGTAATGCGATGTCGGGGAGGCTTCAACAAGAAGTCCAGATTGTGTTCTATCGTCGCCGTCGGTCGTCGGTCGTCGGTCGTCGCGGTGTTTCAGTTGTGTTCCTCCTCCCTCCTCCTCCCTCCTCCTCCTCCCTCCTCCCCCTCCTCCTCGGAATAACCGGCTTCTTCCTAAAAAACGCTCTACATTTCAGAGGTACGACACCATTATGCGACATATTTCTCAGGAAATTCAGGCGTATTTTATTGGCCTGGGGGGGTACCTACCCCTGCGACTTGGATCGTGAGGGTACCCATGCAGTTCTGCCAGTGCCTGCTCCTGACATTATTGCTCTCCTGATAATAAAATAAATTTGCGGGGTGTATTTTTGGGAAAACCTCGGATGATGCGAATGTGCGACATGGGCTGTGATATGACGCGGATCGGGAAAATGCCTGGTTATTTTCCTTGCGCGTTGTTGTGTAAGTACCCTGTGCCTGCAATGGCCGCGGGTGCTCTGAGGAAATTCTGGAAGCCGCACCCAAAAACCGAAAGCTCGCATGAGTATGTTCGAAACGAAAGAAGACTCCACCTCCCCTGCCTCGAGGCACTCCCTCTCGGATGTGATCAAGAGCTGCAAGAAGAAGGTGTTTACCTTGCGGCATACGATGAAGATCGCGGAGGCACTGAAGGCCCTCGCAGATCGCCGCTTTTTGAGCGCCCCGCTTATCCTAAAGCCAGACAAGGAGAAATTCAAGGAAGAAGGCCCAATACCAGGGTACTGTGGTATCGTTCATGCAGGCTCGATCCTTGAGAGTGTCCTCCGAAGAATATCACAGATTAAGGATTTGAAGAAACCACCTTATGAGAAAGGTAGCCAGGGAAAAGCGAAGATCGATAACACTGAACAGATGATTCAAGAAATCTCAAACAGGTGGGAGAAGTTTACAGCTGCTGGTAAAGATTTTGGAAAGGAGAACATAATAGCGCTCACAGATCTATCCGACGTTTGCGAAGGGGTAACAAGCGCCCATCTTGGTTGGGACTTGAGGAAATTCATCCAGAGGATGTTCGTCAACACTGAAGGCAAGAACGTCCATCGGGCGATTCTTTTCAACAAAGACGGAGAAATTGAGAACTATATAACCCAGTCGGATATTCTAAGATATGTGTATACACACTTGGAGGATTGGAAGGAATTGAACCACAAGACCATCGAGGAACTCGACCTTGTACCCAAGAAGAAGCACGTTATCACTGTGATCCAGGAGACACCTACCATCGAAGCCTATCAACTTATGTACAAGAATAGGATTAGTTGCATTGGCGTAACAAATAAAAAGGGCAGACTCATTGGAAGTCTCAGCAACGCAGATCTAAGAGGTCTTGATACGGAAGAATTCGCTCTCTTGGACGCTTCGGTAGGGCTATTTCTTAACTTCGGCCATGCCGAATGGCGCGAGAAAAATCAAGATTTGCTCAACATCTCGCTCGTGAAATCCCGCACACAAACAACAAAGAAATCATCAGAATTCGGCTATCTGGTGTCCTTAATGGCTGAAGCCCGAGCGCATGCCGTTTACATAGTCGATGATGATGACAAACCAATCGGAATAATTACCCTCACAGATGTCCTCGGGATTCTATCACGATGAATGCATACAGGAGGACGGCTCAATGTGTGCAATGCGTGTCGAATGGGAAATTGCTATCTGGATTTTTTCACAATGATTTTCAAGGGACAATTACTCGATACATAGATTGTGCAAATGACTAGATACATTTCTCATCGTCATTACTGAACTAGATTTGATCCGCAGATCAAGAGCACACCATCTAATAGTTGTATCTATGGGTTGATCAACCACATTACATCGTTGTAAACGTTGACTCGAACCTGCAGGCCATGTTCTTGTTTGCAACTACTAGAAAGGAGCCACTGCTCCATCTGTACGTGTACGTTGAATACCCACATGATGTGCCATGTCTCTCACAGTGCGCAGGTGACACATGTTGGCATCTGACAAGAGTATCTCTTTCATGTGTGACAGTCACACATGCAATGTGTCTAGATGTCGTACATGTTGTGCGCGAGGCACAGCATCCGCAAGCTTCCAGCAGCAGGATGGTGGCAAAATCGATTGCTTCTGCAAGTAGTAGTGTGCATGCTGGGTGTGCAAGTGTCGTACGACGGTCATGAATCGCGCATGTCATCACAATGTTGCTTGTTTTTGCATCATGTACTCATCGGGACCAAATAAGGCAGCAATGTAACAATGACAAAATTCTCGAACATTTAGGACCCTCGAAGCTTAAACACATAATGTATCGTAGCCGCTGCTTCTACGCTCTTAGTAGCAGCATCGCTCTCATTGTCCCCATTTCCAGTAGATTTCATGTCATTGGTGCTCTTCATAATCTCCAAGCCCGCTTCCGCTAATGTTTCGTGATTGGGCAATTCTCTTCCGTCCTTGAGGAACCTCTGTTTCAGCACATCATCCCCAGTCTGGAACAACAATACATACCAAAGGATGATAAATAAAGCGTTCAAATACGTGCATAGCTAGATAGCGCAGTAGTTGTTGCCGTTTGGTGATCATCGTTCCAGGGGTGTTTAACTCTGAACCGAAAAATCCTTAAATAGAGGCTAATATGTCGCACACAAAATCGGCTGTATTTCGTAGCAGCCGTGATTGGATTGCAAGCACCTGGATCCAAAGTCTATATTTGAGCTGCAATATCGTCTCATGCTCTCCCAACGGATAAAGAACAATCGTTTTGCCTTGCAATGTCTTGATATACACTTGCCCTCGCCGTTGTGTCAGCAGCTTCTCATTTCTAGTCGTATTTTCAAGTACAAATCCATGTGATGTCAGCATCTAGTTTTCTCTCGGCCCTCCCACTCTCCCTCCCACTCTCCCCATCTATTTTTGCCTCTCCAGCGTGTTGCTTTTTATCTTATTCTAGAACATATCGATATACTCTCTTCTCCTAATGTACCTCCCTTTCCCCTGCTTCTTTCGTCTTTTGACCGTGCTGCCTGCATACGTGCCAATTGGATCAAAATGGAAACAACAATGATATCCATCGATACGTTTGTGTGATTTCATCTCTCTACCTCTAGACCGCTTTCTCATCTGTTGGCACTTCATCTCATCGACAATCCCACTAGGATAAACGCGGTTAACGATGAGAAATCTTCTGAGGCGGTGAGTGAAGAAGTGCAGCTTGTAATGGGGCTTCAGGTGATGCATTCCAAGCTCAAAACAGAGGTCTTTGTACTCAGATGCAGGCCTTCCGGGATCGTCCAACCACCTTGCTAGCTCCTGATCGCACGCTTCGGCGAAAATACCATCGATTTCCCCGATTTCTTTCTCGATCAACCGCGTCGCGGTCTTTACTGTCAGATTCTTCCTATCGAAGAAAATCTTCACTCCATCGTAAACGTGGTGCGGAAATAGGAAGCGCATTTCCACCATGTGAGTTTCGGTATCATGATCTTTTAAGAAGAAAATATGCCGTGTAAATTTTTGCAAAGATGTCAACATTTAGCATGGTTCCGATTACAACCTCCTTTGGCCTGGTCTGTGCGGATCACCAGCATGGGCTGTTGCGGTCTACCAGACGCTACCCTTTCGAAAAATCTCTTCCAGCATTTCCACCATACTAGGCATAAAATCACCCCTACTGCGAAGACTCCGATGGCAAGATGTGCTTCTTTGGATGTCGGAGGGGGAAGAACAAGGAGACTTTTAACATTGCGAACAGTGAGTTATGATGACAGGCACATCGCTCTATTCTACAGCGCAAACAAATGCCGACCCATTGTCTAAAGTCTCGATCCTCTTCGCATTGTGAATCGAGATGAAACTTCTGCACCACGGTCTGGGGGGCGGCAGCTCGTCACGATCAACGTCCGAAAATTCCGATTTGGAGAAGTGAAACAGGTTTTTTTTGTGCGTCAAATAAAATCGTTGTCGCAGACACAAAAGCAAACAAAATTTACGTGTAAAAACATGTCGCAAAAGAGAAACCACCGCCAGCCTTTCAGTTCCGGTATTGGGTTTTGAGGCTGTACAGATAGGAAATTATTCGTGCCAGAAACATCCTATCGGTGGTCTGTCCAGTTTCAGTGTAGCGTTACATCGTTAGATCGTAAAAACTTCATAAAAAAAAAAGTGCATCGAGAAAGTTCTTCTAGCATTTTCCCCTCGTAATTACTAAAATTCTGTTGTCGCACCTTGAAAATCATCTATAAATCACAAAACGTAACTGTCAAAACAATTACAACGGATGAGGCGCGAAGCTTGGGCTGCTCCCCCTTCCCCCAGCGCCTCAAGGCCTGCCAGTGCCAAGCCCACCAAAACTGCGAATGGAAGTCGTGGTGTAGTATCAAGGCGACCAGCAACAGGTGTGAATGCTTCCTTCCAGACGGGGTCCTTATGTGGTAAGGTGATGCTTTTACATCATAATGTTACAGGTGGGGCGAAGAGAAGAGTCAAGGTCACCGTTGCTGCCAGAACAACCAACACTCACAGATTTGAATCGTCGGCCACGACGAGTCGATGCAGCGAAGGTATCATAGTTGTCGGATCCAGGAACTCCGCCGAGCGCAAATGGTCCACAGAGCTGTCGCGGCTGGGTCAGCGAGGCAAGATGCTTGAGAATGATCTATGGAGCAACGCAATTCGGAAGTCAATTCAATTATTTTTTAGTGGAACAGTTAACATAGGATTGAACATTTGGGAGTGGGGGTTATGATTTCAACGCGTTCCAATTGTAGCCTAGAGAATGATCCGCATGACGTTTTCCTCCCCCTCCTTCGTACACGTACAAAAAATAGGACGAAATACGCGAAAGAGGTTTCAAAGTCGTTCTGGGAAGACATACTCGCTCAGTCTGCGGAGTATAAATCTAAGATGAAAGAGGAGTCGACAATGCTGCGTAGGGCTCTTGCTCGGGCCAGAAAGGGTGTGACGCTGTTCAAGCAGGAGATGACGATTCTTAGAGGGGAAGGCGGAACTAAGCCAGAAACGATAAAACGGGTATCATATTAATTATGCAATCTACACCTCGAACAGGACTTGTGATCATTGCGCTATTCGGCATTGTCGTTTTCCAAGTCGCTCTAAGCTTCAATTTGAAAACCAAAAAAATGCAGGTGAGGCAGTCGATGGAATCGGTGGAGGATTCGCTCCTGGACTTCAAACGGTGGTTCCCTGCATGATGAACCTCATGTGTTTGGACAACCAAGCGTAATATCACACCGCCGTTTTACTTTTGCAATGGTCACTACCGGCGTTTTCGTTGCGTGCTTCTGGATATTTGTCTCAGATCAAAATGACTTTGCTCTACTTGCAATGAAAATAACATTTAGGAACGCTCGCGGTGCATATGCGGAAATGATGAACGAGGAGAAGGAGCTGACTGAATACTTGTCCGAGGTTCTCAGCCGCGCAGAATCAGTAGCCGCTGCCGCCGCCACTGCGGCGAATGGTCAGCTAGATCTGGACAGTCATGGGGGGGGGAGGGACAAGAGAAATACAGTACCTGCAACGCCCAATCGCCCCTTATCTTCACGGGGCAAAACGGACAGGGGCTTTAGTAAGGCGAAAAGCTCTCCGGAGAAGAAGCAGGAAGGCCCCGAAAGCGAGGAGGAGGCAGAGCTAAGAAGAAGACTTCAAGAGATCGACACAGAGATTGAGGAAAATGGTAGATCGAAGCCATAGCGAATGCAATACAGTGTCTCCGAAGTTCTGCCAATTCTCTCCTTTTTTTTTACCAATACATAATAACTGCTTAGAGCTGCGTAGCCATGATTCTGATGTGTGATTGCAAAGGCGGGGAACGTGGGGAGTGGCGACCAGATGATCACACGCTGTACCTGAAGCTCAAAGCTCAAATGCCCAACAACACGAATGCTATGCTGCAAAAGGCTGCCGTCTCGATACCAATGCAGGATATATACACCGTAAGCGCGTGATTGCTGAATTTCTGCTCTTTTCCCAGCGATGATGGAGCTCCATAATTTGTCAGGTATCCGCCCACCATGCGTGGTCCCTCCGCTATCACCAACTCGTCAGCGAGAAGAAGCAGATTGTGGCGCAGTGGAAGCTGGTGATGAATGTGCAGCATTGCCCTTCGAGATGACTACGCGAATCGCGCTTTTGTAAAAAAACCATCGTTGATTCTACGCGAATCACGCTTTTGTAAAAAAAACATCGTTGATTCTCGTATGTCGAACACAAATTTTCTGAAGCAGATTTAGTCGTCTTAGCGCTGCTGTTTATGTATAATGGAGCTGTCTTTCCCCTTTACTTACTTCCCCAACCATGCCACAGGCAAGGGAGGAGGCGGCATCGAAGGCGGTGATGCGAGCGAAAGCAGCAGCCAAGCGGAAAGAGAAGGCAAAACAAGCTGATTTGAAGCAGAGACTCAAGGTATCCATTCCGATCTCAACCTCCTCTCTTCTCTCATTATTAACTACAAATGTGTTCTATATACTCTGTGCTTTCTTTGTGGTATACGTCAATAGAACCAAAGGGAGAAGGCAGCGGCGGTGAAGGCATGGAGGGAGGAAAAGCGGCAGAAGGAGCTGCAAGAGGTATATTCCAAAAGTTGAAGACCCAAAGTACCAAAGTAGTCATTCAAGATCGTTCGTGGAATGGCCAAACTAGTTGGTTCAGTCTTACGGCACACCCAAAGCTACTATTGATAAATATATAAAAATTATATATAAAATTATATATATATATATATATATATATATATATATATGTGTGTGTGTGTGTGTGTGTGTGTGTGTGTGTGTTCTCACGGATTTCAGGCCAAAGAGAAGCAACGTAAGGCCAAACTAAGAGCGCAGAAAAAGGCGAGAGCATTTCTTCAGGTTGATAGTCCACATAGATAGTAAATGGCGGAGTTACTATATCTGCTAATGTCACTGCGGCGTCTGGTGTGTAGCAGCTATTGAGTAGAAATTGTGGTTGGATTTGTGTGCTGCTGGTGCTCACTAAACACACAGACACACACGCGTACAATATATATATATATATATATATATATATATATATATATTACTGTATCAACACGCTATTGCTTCTATCTTCAGGAGCACGCGGTTAGGAAGGCCGATATTATGGCGAAAAAGAAGCAGAAGGAGGAAGCTGCCGCCAATGAAGAGTAAGAACCGTAGCACATCAACTACTATCATCAACGGACATTAGCTGATGCTTCGCTCCCCATCATAACCAGAATACAAAAACAGAGAGCGCAGAAGGCAATAAAGAAGGCCGAGGCGAAGCGCAGAGAGATGCTGCGCGAAAGGGTTGAAGCTAGGAACAGAATGGATGCGGAGAAAAGAGCTGAACGGGTACCAAATATATCGAGCAATGTTTCCGTTGTTGTAAACATATTTTCCCGTGGAATTTATCCCACGATACGGCTAAACCGTGTAGAAACGTAAAATCGCTAGGATTGCCCTGTTTAAGGGTTCCGAGTCTGAAATCGTTTCTGTCTATTCTTCGCTCGTTTTACATCTGAAGAAGCGCCTTCTAGATCCGTCTTTGAAAGAAACAACATATATATATATATATATATATATATATATATATATATGTGTGTGTGTGTGTGTGTGTGTGTAAAGGGAGAAAATATATATTTGTATGTAAAAACAAGTCTTTGAAAAGAACAATATATAACCCTAAGAGATATCCTCCTCTCCTTGAAACGTCTAGGCTCGTAGGAAAGAACAAGAAAAAGATGCTGCGCGACTACGATATGAGGTGCTCGTTGTGTTAGTGCGCTAAGTTTGTTAGAATGTAATTTCCGTGATCTTCTTCGGCGGTACTAAGATTGATGATATTTGCTCCATGGTATGGACATGCAGGCTATGGTTGAGCAAGCGAAGCCAAGCCTCAAAGTCGCTTCTAAATTCAAGCAAAAAACGGCGGTATGCTTACTCTTCCTTCTAGTTTTCCTCATGTCTGGTTGACTCATGCGTTCTTTCAATCCCTCATTTTAGATTTCATGTAAACAACATACGCAAACCTAAATGCAAACATATGTGTAATGTACCACACGTGAATCGTTTGTATATGAGTATTTGTGTGTGCATAACTTCTCATTACATTGTGTTGGTAACTTCATCTGATGCTCAGCTGCAGCGAGAGCGTGAAAAGCTGGCTGCATTTGAGCGAAAGTATGGTCTTCGTGAGGGCACAGCCAGCAGCGCAGTTCCGTCTCGGCCTTCCTACTTAGGCGTTGGACGTGCGACACCTTCGTGGATGCAATGACTGACAATTCAGTGCGAGCTTCCCATTTGAATCAGACCAAATTAGAAGTGCTGATGCCGATATCTTCCGAAATCTAGAAATGATGTCCAGCATCGCAAAATCTAGCAATGTGCAAAACAAAATAATCAATCACAACGCAAATTCAAGCCATGGTGCAGCTTCGCTACTGAATCTGAGCATCATCAGCGCATGCATGCTGTAGCACGTGAACTGACGTGCGCGGCCAAGTGCCAGCTAGCCAGGCCTGCGATGTCCCAGCTCATAGCTCCAGAGCTAGCCAGCACGCACAGGAGAATTATGAGAAAAGCCGAGCATTGCGTTTTGCTTTGATCGCGACACGCAGGCTAGCAGGCGCAGACGCATGTGCGCAAGCATGGCTGTCCAGTTGCATCGTGCGATGTGATGAACCCCCCCACCGCATCACCCCGTCTAGCCATCCACTCACAAGTCAGCACGTGCGTGCAAGTGACCAACTTGGCGTGCACGTGTGCGTGCAGTGGTCCATGCCAGCATGCTAGCATGGCACGCAGAGCGCGTTTTCACTTTGAACTCAGCATCACGAAGATTGCTAGATTGACGGGGACGTGCAGCATGACGCGCGTGCGTTTCCGTTCCAACCGAGTTTTCGTTCCTACAATCGATCGCATCGTTCCGATCCTGACTTTCTGGCCCCCTCTAGCAGTGCGGGCAGCAATTTCTCGTTCAGTGCTGTGTGGAATCAGAACAACGAATCTTAGATTTTGATCCAAGAACATCGAAAAATAATTTTCCAAAGTGCCAATCACCGAAACGATACTCTCTTTTTTTGAGTTTCACAGTGATTCGTCGATGATTATTGTGGGATATTTGTAGGGTGGAAAAAAGTCTAATTTCGACACAATTGAACAGAACAGAGCAGAACGGGGAAAGACATGAAACGGGAAGGTACCCTACCCCCCCCCCGGTCCGCCTCGCCTCAACAGCCCCACTCACCCTGCATCCTCTCCCTTTAACACCATAGATGCCCGATAGCAATTTCCGTGGAGCAGCGAAGGCGGTGGCGGTTCAACAAGCAAGATTGGCTCTGCTGTTCGCGATGGCCTTTGTGTCCTTCGTCACCGCAAGACTTTCCACGTAACAGCGACACTTCATACGCATGCACAACCGCACAAACGCACAAACGCACGCGCAAAGCGAAGGAGAATAATAATAACAACAGGGATAACTCTGTGAAAAGAGATACAGTTGCCTCTCGCGCTTTGAATGACTCGAGTTTTTGCTCCACTATGCCAGGAGAGGATTTCCTTCATCAACCTCTCTCGGTCGTCGCAGAGGCGTTCTGACTCGATTCTCAGAAACAAAGCGACTGGCTTCATTACGACACTCGCCAATCTTACTCTACACACGGGGAGGAGCTCGGCCATTGCTCGGGCAATTTCGGGGGGGGGTGAGCCGTCAGGATACCAGAGCGTTCGGCGGCAGGTGCGTGAACGTTGTGATTGACAGAATAGACACCATGTTGCTTTATCCCGCAATGACAAAATCTGCATTAGTCGCGTGAGAATCAGCAGCTTTTAACCTAACGGTACATTTCGTAGGCGCCGACGAAGATATGCCGGTGACCCCAACACTGTCCTTGATATTGAGGAAGGCGACCAACAGATCTATCCCAAGCCCCTGGTGAAGCAGCAGATCGCAATTGAGGTGAAGGATATGGCTTTCGGCGGGAAAGGCATTGGACGAGTGAATACGACACTAGGAAAGTTTGTCGTTTTTATTCCGAACACCATTCCCGGGCAGAAGGTTGGTACTCTCTTCTTCTTTCAAAGAATAGACCACCCCCCCCTCCCCCCCCGTAACATTTAGCTTTTCTTCTTGTTTATTGGTTCTTTCCATATGCCCCATTCTGTTGTGTATAATCTGCCATATCAACACAATGGCCATCGCCATAATTCGCAGATAAATAGCCTATTTTCCTCAAAAAAACCACTTAGTGAGCACCATCAGCAATTCCTATCATCGTCATCACGGTCGGCGTTGTTTGCATTCGTGCTTTCACCCCGCCACCACTGCCTCAGGTCCGAGCGCGAGTGACCAAGTCGAAGAAAGATTTCGCCGAATGCAAGCTACTGGAAGTGCTGCGACAGAGCGAAGAGGAGATCGAGATCCCTTATCAGCGTATCCCCGGCGCTCCGTACGCTAGCCTGCCCATGAGCGTGCAGGAGGGCTACAAACGCAACTTAACCATCAGCCTGTTTAAGCACCTCGGTGGAATTGACAACGCTGAGGACTTAGTCGACGAGTTCATCGCCTCCCCCTCCAAATGGCATTATCGGAACAAAGTTGAGTACTCCTTCTCGCGCGACGTGTACGACGTCCACACCCGCGAGCAAAGCGTCGGGTTTGGGCTGGGCTATAAGCATAGGGGTACCTTCTGGCTCGTGGAGAACTTGGAGCGTGATTCTGGCCTCTTCGACGCAGAATTGGAGAACAACATGCCCAGGATCCGGAAGTTCCTCATGGCCACTGAGCTGCCGGCCTACTACAATAAGTTCAACTCGGGCTTCTTTCGCTACTTGGTGTGCCGCAAATCCCTCGTCGATGACCGCCTCCTCATCAACCTTGTCACGACCTCAGAGAACCTCACGCGGTTTGACACGGGGGGCTTCAAGCAGCTGATGATCGACGTGCTAGGAGATAGGCTAGGAGGCCTGATGCACACCGTCAACGACGATATAGGTGATACGGTATCCAATCCGCGAAACGGATCCGTGAGTATTCTGTACGGCTCCGAAGTGCTCAGGGAGAGGGTGTGCGGGCTAGATTTTCAGATGTCCATCAACTCATTCTTCCAGACAAATCCAAAATCGGCCGAGAACTTATACCGGAAGGCCCTCGATTACGTCTGCCTGAAGGCGGGGGCCATTCCTGAAGGCAACGTTGTGATGGATCTCTTCTGCGGTACGGGCACAATCACGCAGCTCTTGGCGAAGCAATACAACGACTCGGAGATCATCGGAGTAGAAATCGTGGCGGACGCCATTGAGGATGCCAAGGTCAATTCTGAGAAAAACAAGCTTACGAATCTGCAGTTCTATGCTGAAGATGTGAATCGATTCCTCCATAATCATCCTGAATACGTCGGCGCGATCCATACAATCGTGCTTGACCCTCCGCGGGCAGGTATTGCTCCCAAGGCGCTTAAGAGAGTCATTGAGCTTGGGGCACAACAGATCGTGTATGTCTCTTGCAATCCTGCAACTCAGGTACGTGACGCGCAGACGCTCAAGGAGAATGGCTATGTCATGGATCGCTTCTCTATGGTCGATCAGTTCCCCCATACGTCGCACATCGAAACCGTAGCATTATTCGTAAAAGAGAACGAGGTTGGATCTGGCGACGGCGACGAAAATCTCATCCTTCTCGAAGATTGACGATGTTTCCGTGAATTCAGCGTTACGTGATGGCGGTGGAAGCTTTATTTTTTGAAGAAGTTCAAGATTGTTTCGTACGTGTATTATCCGGATAATCGAAAGATGGAGAAGATAATCAACAGTTATTCAATCAGTGGTTAGATTCTACTGCTCAAAACTAGAACAAGAATAAACTTGATATGATTTTCAAGCGCTGTTCGTCCGTACTCCGTGCACTGTCCATGCACTTATGTAATTGTAGAAGTTGACTTCTCTAGACATCAAACTCATGATTACGTGTGTGTTAGATTGACAATGTGCATTTATGAGCCGCATGTCGATGATGCAAATGCCTTCACCATGTCTAGCTAGCTAGGCTGTGATGCATGCTGCAACCACAAATGCATCTGAACACGTAGAATGGGTAGTTGCATGCTAGCATGCTAGCATGGATTTCGTCGCAGGCACATCTAGACATGTTGCCTTGACGTTCGTTATTATTGACTTCATTCAAAATCGGCTCATGAAGCATTGCTAGATTGCTTGATTGGCCAAATTTGATCTGTCATCTAGCAAACGTGGTTCCAGAGTTGTTCGAATGTGGACACTCTAGCTAGGTAGCTAGCTAGCAAGCTAGCAAGTGCGGGCACGCACTCTAGCACCACCGGCTAGCTGGCTAGCTGGGCCACCCGCTAGTCCGCTAGCCAGCTAGCACAGTGTAGACGACTAGAGCATGACAGATGATTAATTAAATGGTTTAGACGTACCTAATGGCGTATGCATAGAGCAATTATCTTGGCCATACTAGCATGCGTGAGCGAGCGTGCTAGATTGCTCTTCGATCGACGACGCTTAGGTAGCAAGGACAACTCGCATCATGAAATAATGTTTGATTGCTGCATTAGATACATGAGCTTCGTGTTGTCTAGATAATGCTCTGATTAAATCCATAGATATCATGACGATTAAATCTTTATGTAGCAAAATCATATCTAGTCTTCTATTTCTTATCTTCTGCTATAGAGGTAAGCTTATTTGTAATGGGAGCTGCTTTTCCAACATTGCTCGATTTTGGTCTTAGATTCTGATTTGATGGCCTATTTCGTAGGCTCCCTGTTTCCCTTTTTTCACTCCCACTAGCAGAGACAGTGCCACCCGATGAATGGAGCAGATTTTTCGTTGAAGCTGCTGGCCGAATATGTCTGGGCGAAGATGAGAGCGTTGAAGTTCGCAAGAAAAGTGCTCTATTGTTGTTGTCAAAACTTTCTGCAGTGAATTTTGCCTGAAATATAATTCATTCTCTCATTGAATTTGCTATTTAGGAAACATTCACCTCATGTCAACCTTATATTTTTCAGGAATGAAAGCTTTTCTTATCCCATCTGACATTATATTGCCTCCTTTTCTAGTCGCCCAATATTGTTTCTTGCCTACACTTGAGGTGCTTGAGCTGAGACTCTTTCTTTTTGCATCGCTGGCGGTACCTATGCTCGTGGTATCTGACATGGATGCCTTTACTGGGTTATCCATCTTCTCCTTCAAGTCTTGAGGTTGTGGAGGTTGCTGAAATATTATCATAAAAAAAACAGCTATAAATATCACTTTTATTTCCCGAAATGGACTGACCATATATTCGTCGTCACTTTCAATAGAATCTGCATTTTTACGTCGCAACACATCGTCTAGCCTTACAGCTGTGTTTTTACTTTCATCCGTAAAATCACTGTCCTCCTGAAACCATAGACGAATGTTTTATCATAGAAATAAAGAAAATTCGAGTTTCTCACATTGATTGTCTGAAATATCTCGATAAAGACTGCTGTCATGACGTTGAACATGATGATAGCGGCAAGAAAATAGAAACTGAATAGAACATAATAAATTAAGTTATCTCGTTGATAGTCTCAATCAATTCTCTTCATTAAAATTCAAACTATACCTTATAAAGTAAATTGAAACCGATGTACCATGATCCCTTATGGCAGGATACATGATTTCGTGCCAGTTTGAAGTTGTTATGATCTGAATGGAATGATAGTAAACTCAATTAGGTATTTTATACGCACATTTTCAAATGGTGATAATGGCAATCATATGTAAAGGGTATGAGCGATTTCAGGACTTGGAGAAGGGTTGTCAACGCTCCCAAGAAGTCGCAGAATCGAGCCTCTGTGTCGTACTCTATCCAAGCAGCACCGTTACAATTATTTCCGTTTTGGCCCGAGAACTTGGAAATAGAAAACATCTGTTAGCGACAGAACGTTGAGTTGAGATGAAATGTAATTACCAATTCCGTTCCAACAATAGCGTACACATACATAAGCACGCAAAGCATGGCCAAACACATGAAGAGAAACCTAAGAGAATAATCTTCAATCAGCCGTCGTACTGATTACGATGAAGACTCTCCAACATAGTATTACCATGGAATCATATTCAGCATGGTGTCGAGGATGGTCATCTTGTCTGAAAGAGAATATGGGTTACCGTCAACAATATTTGTCTATGAATTAAGCCCACAGCCTTAAAGAATTAAAGATTATATCTCACTTTCAGTTTCAAGTTTCCTCTCTTCCACCATTCTGAAAAAGATATATTACAAATTAGCTAGGGAGAAAGAGTAGGATCGATCATTTATCTTGTTTAATGTCTCTCCTCTACTTACCTCTCATTGACAACTTCATCGAGTTCCTCGCCCTTCAACCCCTCGTTTTCGTGGACTTCGCGTATCGTCCTTTCCTTTTTGCTCAATCGATTTTCACGGCCCCGGTTTTGTAAATATCTTTCAAAATAACGAGCTAGTTTGAATACTCGCAACATTCCTGAGATGGTAACAGAATCGACTCAAGAATATCTTCAATACGATACTGGCAAAAATGTTCAGGAATGAAACAACTTTTACCAAAAAATCGTAAAAATCCGAACGCATTTCCCTGGAACAGGAAAACGAGACCGACAAAGGTAACAACGTTGACGACAATGTCAAATTGGGACCATCTTGTGGAAAGTGCTTGCCATATTCCCTGAATTCAAATGTTCAAACTAAATAAATTTCTTCCTGTGATTAGTCTTGTCGAGTGTAACCTTTATGCTAATAAATATGCCTGTGTCGAGGACAAACAGAGCCCATGTCGCCACTTGTAGCGCGTTGATAGCCACAATTTCATCTCTTGTTAAATTTGCAGATGCTATACCTGAAAACGGACAATTATTAGAACTGATAATTTTTTGCTCCTCTTTAATCCTTCTTTTTGTACCAAATGATAAAAGGGTAAGGAACTCCAATACAATTATAACGTCAACAAAGTAATCGTGAGCAGCACCTAACATACAAATCATCAGGGAGAAAGCTTTGAGTGAGAGTTCTGAGCCATGGCCTCCACAAATGAAGATATGTTTAGAATGCACAATATTACTGTCATGAATATAGACGATCTTTTTTGATGTCTCAGGAGAGAAGCACAAGATTGTCGGGATCCGACTTGAACCATCTTTCTCCGTGTCAACAGATTGTTCCGAACTTGATTCCTTTTGTTTAAAAAAAAAATATTATAATCTTAGGAATAACACCTTTCCATTCTGGCATGTAGAACCTGAATTTCGTAAGTAATGAAATCTCCGAAATCACAGAACTCCTTCTCTTCAATTCCGCCATTCTTGTCTAGGTCCATGAAGTCAAAGAATGCACGACATGTATCCAAGTCATAGTTCGGTTTTAGCCGCTGTAATAATTTAGTGAAAGTCTCCGGAGTGATAGCGCCACTGGAAGTAACGTCGAGGCACTAGATAAGGGTATAAACTATTTTATTTCCAAATATTTATACTTAAGATACCGTCTCACCTCAAATGCAAAATGAAGTGCGAATCTTTCGTTCCACATTTGCTTTAGCATGTACTTCTCCATGAGATCCTGTTATATCGTGAAAACTCTTACCTCAATGACAAAGGAAAAGTATTTTTTACACCTTGTATACATTGAAAATTAAGGCAAGGAGTAACTGTAACAAGAAAGCCTCTCCTAAAAGCCAAAACACTATGAAGTAGGTGTTGTAGAAAGTAGAGACCATATACGGTGGATGTGAAACCTAATTTGTGATAGTAAATTATGTTGGAAAGATATAGCTTGTAAAATGGTTTTACATCTGGAAAGTTCTCAGTCGTCAGGAGCACGAAAAGAGTGATGAGTGACTGCTCAAAGGAAGCAAAGCTTGTGAAAACCCAAAATGGCAGCGGTTCATTCCCCTCGGGAATGCACGGACCTAGTCAAAGTACGTATTTATGCTGGGGGGAAATGAAAGAATAAGACTTTAGTATACCCTGACAATTAGGATATCCGATTCCCATATTGAATTCCTCTTCGTTATATATGTCTCGTTGAAACGAGAATAAGTATAACCCTAGAACAGACAGGAATAAAAATATTGGTATGCTTGAACGACAACAAAAATTGGGTTATTCATTACCGATACAGGAGAAGATAAGAAAGAATATGATGAATATGATCCAGATGTGTATTAATCGGAACAAAGTCCGCACGGAAATCGTGTACGCAATTCTCAACAGTGGAATTTTGAGAAATAACATGAATGGTCTTAGTACACGAGAAAAGCGGAAGAACTGAAATCCCGATCCGGTGGCAATTAAAAGATCAAGGATAAACAGGAACATTACAACTGTCCATATAATATTAATACGCTTTCGAAGAAAAGCTTTCCTCCCTGCGTTGTAGAACTAATTATGTGTAATACATTATCTGTCAATCTGTCATAAATCTTTGCACAATTGTTGAGACATATACGAGTACCTCGCCGATGTAGCACGAAGAATAGAACGTTACAATGAACCATTCAACCGCAAGCAACGCGTATCTTTGATCTCGATCAGATCCCTCCCTAGCATTTTCCACAGATGTGTACTCTCCAATTGCAAGTATGAGGTGGAGAGCCACTACAGCAAGAAATCTAAATTTTAAAAATGCTTCATATAATACTCTATGATATTACTCAATCTCTGGAACTTACATGTAGTAGAAGAGAGTTGAATTGTTTAGAATTGCGTCGATTTCATGGACCAAGTACGGTCGAAATCTGTGCTTTTTCACCGAGCGGGAGTTCTGGGAAGCACGAATATACTCGACAGCAAGATCGATCCTCTCCTCCACCGATCTCGGCTTTCCATCTGGGCGGTACCGGCAATGTCTTGCAATGGAGCTTAGCTGCTGCTTAATGAGTGCGTTATGTGAATCTAGAGATTCTACATCTTCGTCCAATATGTCCTCATCATGAGCTGCCTGCACGAATGCCTCGTGGTACCCTCCCTGGCGGGGTTTTCATTAATTCTCCCATTACAATTATTGCTGTGAACAGATTAATTACCTCTTCCAGGATAATAAGTTCTGTTTCACTGGTGGTTATAGCTGTTGCTTTTTGTGGACCTTTTGGTTCCATTTCAGAATCCCCAAAGAATTCTTTTTCCTTGAGCATTATAGTCTAAGATTGAAAAAAAATAAGGATACATGTTGACTTTACAATAATAAATATTTTGTTGGTAACCTCTGATTTCCCCCCTTCGGATGATTCTGTGACCAATTTGATTTCGCCACGGAGAATTATGTAGAATTTGTGATCTTCCTGGCCTGAAAATATGAGCATATTTAATTCTGTACCTTGTTATAGAATTAATCAATCATATGTAGAAGTCCAGGACCCTTAGAAAAGACTTTTTCATTTTTTTGAAACTTGGCCAACTTGGCATGTCGACAGAATTCAATGCGGGCATTTTGTGTCTTCATTTCTCTAATTATAAAAAAAATCATAAAGAAAAGAATCATCAACTTAATTGAAAAGTGACATAAACAATCCTCTCTTACGGTCTATTGTGGAGGTACTCCGAGAAGAAGTTAAATGATTCCAGGTATATCAATATTTGTGTCACGATATCATCAGTCCTGCATTGTGTATAATCATGAGTAAGGGTGATGAAAGCAAGGACGAGCTGTAAACCTTTTTTGCCATTCTATAGCCAACAAAGCTTTCTTCTCTTCTTCAGTAGCCGCAGCAAGATTGCTTAGACTGGCCCCTTTGAAGACGGGCTTGACTATATCGTCATCACTCTTTCTCATATTTCCCGAGATCAAGGATTTCGTGTCGACAGTCATAGTTTTACCAGAATTTGATGTCTCAATAAGTGTGAGACCTGCACTATCTTTACGTTCATGTGATATGATTTCACTCTGGCCTATTGATTTGGTCCCCCCATTTTCTGGAGTATCATTAAGACTTTTTGTCTTACGGTGACCTTTGACTTCACCAGGACTTTTTGGGGTACTTGGCTGTGTTTTGGGGGATTTTGGGTGTTTTGTCGGCAATTTGATTTCTTTCATTTCAGTTCCTTCCTTATTACCACTCGAAAGTCTTTTTGATCTTGTTCTTGAGTTATTGCGATTAACTCCAGAAGGCGACAATTTGTAACCTCCATCTTTCCTAAATGGAAATGAGGACAAAATAAAAAATTTCATTTCTCAACCTGTCTAAAGGAGGAAAAAGCAACGATAATAAATTTGTACAAACGTTTTCCGACGATCGAGGTCTGGCAAAGTCAATTCTTCCACAATCTTAGCTACGACATTATTTCTGTTCGTTGACCGTCTGCATAGATTGAATTTTATACTCTAACAAATTATGTAGTATACACTTGAATCACGTTACTTTGTTCTTGATATCGACTTTGATTTCGGGTTGCTTATTGAAGTTCTTGTATTTCTCTTGATGTATGCAAAGAACTCATTGTCAAGATCTTCCATGTTGGTCTTCGTGACTCTAACTCCTCGAGTAGCACCACCTCTTCGACGCATTACCTGGTGTTTTAAACTACGATACGATGATTTTGGCGATAAACCTTCAATCTTTTTGTTGATTGATTGCTTCCGGAGTTTTTTAGCATCTTCGATAAATTTTCCATCAGGTGCTTGTTGATTGTTAGAAATCACATCTTCCGGTTTATTAGGAGACGTTCCTTCTGACCTCGAACCCTCAAGAGCTTCGTTTGGATTAGTAGCATTTGTGCTAGCAACAGGCAAGGTTGGAGCAGAAACTTGAGATGAAACCTTCACGCCATCCAGATTGGAAGCACGGCTTGGGTCAACTCCCTCCATTTGCCGAGAATGCCGAGAAATCAGGTAAAGCTTTCCTTCTTTCCTTCGATTAATATTTCATTGTCGCACCCCAAAACTTGCACGGATTCTCAGATTTCTTCTAACTCTCCTTTTTCAATGCGGACGCATGACTCAGTCATCCATTACCGACGCACAAGATGCATTTTTTATTTCGGGAAAGAGGACAGATTCATATGGAAACAGGTCTTTGGAACGGGATCTAAGTGAAAAAGAGCAACATCATTACAGAGATGTTGTTGAACATTAGAACTTAATATCAGCACTTTGCTCTCCTTGCCTGAAAGATTCCATATCAAGGAAAAATTCCTTATGCGACATCCATTCAGTAGGATATCGGGCTCAACCGTCAAATTTGCGTGTCGCTACGTGAGGTCGCAAGGCATTTTGCATAATATTCCTCAGGTCTAAAAATAGCCTGTTGACAAAAAAATGGAGAGAACAAATTTTGATGAGCATTGATGAGCTTCTGATGTACTTTGTGTGTATGAAACAATGTCAGGAAGTAAATGTTGCTAATTCGATGGTCATCAGCGAATAACTCCAATCCTTTTTATGAATTGATGCAAATGTTTTCATGTCGCTTATGGAAAATCAAGGTTCAGTTATTGAACGGAACTAAATCTGCTTCCATGCTCCATGCTCCTCCTGCGTTTCCCTCGCCTGTATCACACTTTTCTCTGGGCATACGAGTATGTCTGGATTCCGCTCCTGGCACTCCACGGATGCTGTACTTGACGGCCAAGGAGCCACGACATCCTACGACTTTCAGCACAGACTTGGAACATCTGTGTTGTTCCGTTCCATCCCTTCACAAGCTTTCTTCTGGGTTTTCGGAATAGTCTCGCTATTTGTAACAGTTCGATTCTCACTTCAGCGCTATTCTAAGACATATTTGAAGCTAGAGCCTCGTCGCAGACTAAATGTTCTCATTTATATTGTCGAGCTTATCGTCTCCACCTGCGCGCTAATCGCGATGCTGTACTTCGGGGCGGAAATACTTGGTACAGACACAAGTCTTCGGGGTTTCTTCGCAGACTTTCGATTCGACGAAATCCAATATTGGGGAGATGACCTTGCGTGGACTGTTGTATTTGATCACGCCTCCGGTCTAGTTGGATTCGCAGCTGTGCCGATGAATCTTCTCTATGCTGTCGAGCTTGTCTTATGGGCTACTAGCTCTCAGCTACAAGTGGAGCTCGTCCTACATCACCTATTCTCAATTGTTATGCTATATATCATTACGACAGCATCATTTCGATGCCTTGATCTTTCTGCTGCAAGGTCGAATTCACATAACGTATAGTTTAATAGATAAGTTACATTTTGTGATTTCATTTATTTCATTAATTACTGCTGTTTCCTCACTGCACATGTAGTTTTTGCAACAATGCGAAGTTCAATGTTCAATGTTCTTTGCAACATAGGTTTGGAATAGCATTTTCTCTCCATGGTATGTGCGAACAGCCCATATGGTCTGCGCTTCTACTCCATAGATATAATGCAGTTCGACGATTGGATCTGGTGCTAAAGGCAACTGCAATTTACACAATCCTCCTCAGAGTTGCTATTGGAGGTCTCACGTGGTATCTATACTACATCATGTGTTTCACGAGACCCGTTGTAACAGATTGGATCTTCTTTCTTCGGATAATTGTTCCAATAATCCTTGGTCCAACCTTTCTTGTGCAATTATACATAGCAAATATTTATTGGTCAATCGGCACAAAACACTACAACCGTATTTCACAACCTCACTCTACTGTATTACCATCCCCAGTAAAAATGGCATCCTTGGCAACAACCAAATGTATGAACGAGAAAAACGAAGAAAAGGTTTACGCTTCGAAATCGACGATCAGAATAACAGCTCAAAGTAAGAGCGAGAGTATCATTATCAACGAGAAGAATGAGGACAAACAAGTCTCTGCTTCAAGACTCAGCACAGATTATCAGAGGCCAATTGCAAGTGAAGAGGATATTCAAAGGCCTTCGGTACGGTTTATACAATATAAAAATGTAAAGCGGCGAGCAAAATCGACCAGAAGTGTAATGGACTCGTCAACCACCGATAGAAGAGCATCGATAACCTGTGATGCAAGAAGGCATACAATAATAACATTAAATGGGGATTACGCAGTAAAACTTGGTCAACTGTCGGAGCGTCAAAATAAGTTACATAGCAGAGAAAGCATCCCGAAAACTGCAAGTATCGTATGTAGTATTTTGCTTCTCGGATTTTCTATGGCTCTAATTTCCACCTTAGTACTTCAAGATCCACTCACTTGCAGTATTGTGGAGGTGCCCAAAGGGCAAAAAATTGCGATCATTGGTGGAGGTGTTGCAGGAATGGCTATTGCACATCAACTAGCGACGGATACTCCACACGCTATTACTCTCCTGGTAATGACCAAAATCTTGCAATCACTCCTGAGTTTATTTTCTATCATTTATTTGTTTCTCTAATATATCTTGCACATATCTCAAATTATTTACACTATGATAATGTCTGTTAGGAATCCAAGCCGCGTCTCGGAGGCAATATCAAACCATATTGTGTAGGAGGAGAATGTGTGGATGTGGCATTTAAAGTATTTGATTCCACATACCACAACTTTTTTCAACTACTTGAAAGCGACTTAAGGGTAGAATCAAGAGTTGGGAGGCTGCGGTTCTCGGTTACTGTTCATGAAGGAGATTTCCAGTCAAATATCACTGCAATCGGATCCTCAGGGCTGCCCGAGGCAGCGGAGAATCTATTATCGGAAATGCAGCAAGAGGTCCTCATACATTGAAAGAAAGCTCTATATTTGTATTATTTGGCCTACGTCACTTTTGTTACTGACAAGGTGAGATTAGAAGATAAGCAATTTATTGTATGTTGTGTTCAGATTGAAAAATACGATCAGCTAATTGCTGCGGCAGCAGAGGATTACACCGAGGAACGTTTTATGACAGAAACCCTAGGAACATTTCTACAAATGCATAATTTCTCCGAGCGCTTTGCCAGCTTGTAAGTCAATTCAATTTCAGTTTCGATTTTTTGCACCAACAGTTCGTTGCAGGAAGGTGAAAATTTACAAATGAAGACAATGGAAGACTTATTCATTCATGTTCTAATATACTGTGCAGGTACTTGAGGCCGTGTCAGCAAACCTACATCGCATCGGGTATCACGTACTTGGAATCGCCAATCGCTCTCGTTCACTTTTTTGAAGAACAATTTGGAGTTTGCAAATCTTTCGGAGAGATAGTAGGACGGACTTTCCCCAATAGTTCGCTTGCCTACCTAGAGAGTTGGGAACAACGACTAAAAGCTCATAGCACGTTGAGTATCCGTACGGGAGAAACTATTATAGGCGTACAGCCGAGGGATAGTGCTCAAGGAAACGCTCGATTATATTTTGCAGATGGGAGGATAGAAGAATTTGACCAGGTCTAGTCTATTATTTTCCAATTTCTTCTGTTTACCTTCGTCGATCAAATTTGTTAAGGGTTTCTTTGATTACATATCAGGTTGTGGTCGCTACAAACTTAGCAGCAACCCGTAAAATAATGCAAAAGTCCGAGATGCACAGAGAAATTTTTCGTCACATCAAATCTGTAAATACATCATTCAGAGTACACCAGGAATCATCCGTGACTGAAAAACCTTTGCTCTTCAACAACTGCTCACATGCAGAGATGTATAATGTTCATATACCGAACAATGGGATCAGTGGGGGTACAGTCTTTAACGCGATTCAAAGAAGGGATACCCTAGGCTGCTCGGATCCTGAGCAATTATCTACCATCATATTCGAGGACTCCGATACTGAAGAACTCCCAGACACCTTTCTAACATCCCTGCCCTTAGGATCTGGTAGTATTCAGCATATTCCGCATACCACAGATTTCTTCATCATGGGGAGAAACTTACACAAATTTCAAGGGAGGGGAGCAGTCTGGTTTGCAGGAGCGGAGCTCATGATGAATCTCCATGAATTTGGATATGTTAGTGGCTTGGTCATAGCTCAGCAATTAGGTGCCAGATATCCACATTCTCAATATTCAAATGCAGGACAAGCTTTTACAACAATCAAAGGATGGTTGATGCTAGGAATCAACGCATTTTCAAGTGCGAATCGACAACTTCGAGAGGACACTTAAGCAATTAAAGTTAAGAATCAAACAAAAAATGTACAGCATGCAAGGGTGCAGGTGCACCTTGATTTCATTTTTTTAATTAATTGATGCTTTGATGTAAACGGAGGGAAGAGTGATAGCAGTGACAGCACACGGCAATTTTTTTGGTAATTTTTCACATGAGTGCATCGCACCTACGCCTAGCTAGCATAAGCTAGATGCGCACAGCAGAATCAATGTGCTGCCGTGCATGCAAATTTGAAACCAAAAAAAGTGGAAATCAGTAGTTTTCTGCTGTTAGATTCTCCTTTCTCATTGCACATTGAACTTCATATTCTTGCAAAAGCTGCATGCAGTGGCGTGGCTTTGTTTGAATCATGAACATCACATTAGCTGATCATCAAAATGAGGGTTCAGTAGCACAGTGTACGGAAGGGCATCATTTAGACTTACGAGAGCACGATCCTCTGTTTTCGCACACGTGACGGAATTCATCATAGCTCGATGCGCATCAATGGCGCATCGCACCACATGGCATGCAATCCTGTCAAAATTCCGTTTCGCTGCCAGCTAGACAGCGATGCGCAAAAATTTCCCCGTCGAATGGATTTGACGAGTACTACTGGTACCCGCATTTTTTCTTCCCCCGATCGCGAACAGCTTCCCATCCACGCATGTGAGGCCCATGCGAGTCCTCACAGTCTCCATTGCTGGCAATTCTAGAATTGCTTCCACCCAGCCTCCAGATCTGCCGGATCCAGACACTCTAGCACTCTCCAGAATCATTCTTTTTTTTGCTATTGGATCCTCCAATCGTAAACACAAGCCCATGTGCGGCCGTCACCTCCAAACGGTTTATCACACTTTCATTTGGGTCGGTGGAATCACACCACGATGGCCTCTTCTTTTTCAAAGCTGCGATTTCTTGAAGAAGAGCATGGTTCTTCGATTGAAGCGCCATGACCTTTTTCGTTGTGCTTTGCACACTCATCCGTATCGGGTGTGGGAACTAAAGCAGAATGCATGCACAGGCTATCATCACAGGACAGGTGTTGACCTGGCTTGCCATGGTGGAGTGCTCTCGAGTGTTGGTCCTTCGTAGTAACTTCAGTAACTGCAATGGCGATCTTAATCTAGTCTGTAGCCAAGAATTGGCATGTCGCATGCAAAAATCCGAATCGTTTTCCAATTATTATCCAGCTAAAAATTGGCATGTCGCATGCGCAAATCCCAGTCGTTTTCCCCCCATTTTCTCATGTTTTTCCACGAAATTTGAAATGATCATGACGAACGTGGATCGGTACTCGTCCCGTCCTGCCCTTTTGGCTCCGGTGTCATCATAAACTGGGCATGAGAGCGCACGAGGGGCGGCGACGACGTCTGTGCCTCTTAGCCTTCTCCCTAGTCTCCTGTTTTCTTCTGTCTCATCATCATCCCCGGAGGTGTTAGAAGCTCAATAATTTCCTGGTAATGCCCCCTCCATTCTCACCTAACTTCTCTGTTTTAGGCACGCAAGAAACGGGGAGGTGCGGCCTCAAGGACTCCGCTCATCACCGCCGCTGAAGCACTTCGTGGAGTGGGCGTCAGCAAATGACATAAAGACGTCCAAGTGCGAATTGGCGCACCTAGGTGCTAAATTTGGGAGAGGAGTCATTGCAAATGAGGACATCAAGACCGGCGACGTTCCCATCAGCGTCCCTGAGAGCGTATGTGCTTACACCCGCCGTCGACCCTAAAGCGCACAATCAAAATTAGCTCTAGGTATACACATCGAGCTTGAGAACCCTTTGTTGCCATGGTATATCTGCAGCTTGTATTTCTACCGGAGAGGTCAAGGATTTCTGAGGCGTTGGGGGAGACTGGCCTGTGCCATGGCGCACACCCCGGAATGGTAAAACACGCGTGCACACATATAGTAACACACACACACGCATACACACACACACACACACACACACACACACACACAGGCACAACGCACACAGCACACTTAACTTTACAATAAACAAATGCGATAGGAAACCTGCGGACTCGTTATCGCCATCATGCTGGAGGTCCTGACCTTGCCATGCTCGTCTACGAACAACCGCACACCCGCATTACCACTTCCTTCAGATCATCTGAAGCTGCATGTTGTTTGCTGCTGAGAATAGTTCATCGTCGGCGCCTCCTCGCCGGGATCCTCGTTGCACACACCGTACTTTGACAACCTCAAGCATTCGGCGAACCATCCCGTTCTTTGGGAAAAAAGGGTGCGTGTGCAAGACTGCCGTGCTATGAGATCTGTAGTAACATACGGCTGTATTCTGCCACCCCCCCCCCCCCCCCTCCTCCCCCCCTTCTCGTTCCCCAACGCCCTCAAGGAACTTGCTCTGCTCAATGGCACACGCACTCTCACTCATCTCTTCCCTGAGATTATCTCCGAAAGCAAAAGCGGCGCCGATGAGACGCTGCACGTGGGCGACCCATTGCTACCTGAAATACCGATTCCAGGCCATCTGGAACGATGGTTCTTTCACGTCGTGCAACCCTTCTTCCGGACAGTCCTCAATTCGACTATGTTGGAGAGGGCAGATATCTCCACGGAGCAGCTCTTCGGCTTGTATAGGTGAGACAGAAAATATATATATATATATATATATATATATATATATATATTATTCTTCGTGGATATTCGTCGCAATCTTGATGAATCTGTTGGCTTCGTCAATCCCCCCCCCCTTCCCGCTGATGATGATGATGCACAGGGTCGTAGAGAATGTGGTGGTGATCGTGCTTGATGATTTGAGCAGCTGCTGCTTGGTTTGCGTATTGCCCCCCTCACAGATGGGCTGCAATTGTGGTGTCATCGAATTCGTACGAGCTCGGCGACGATCGGTAGAAGAACCTTTTCTCCCCCTCCCCCTCCCCCTCCTCATGCCCTTGTGCGTTGTTCAAGATTGTTGATGAGATGATATTCACAACAGCACACCAACGTTATGCTATTAGAAAGATATGCGTATCGAGCGATGAGCGGGAGAGAGAGAGGGGAAGAGAGAGGGGGGGGGGGGGTGGAGAAAGATAGACTGACGAAGAGAAGAAACCTGAACGTTACAACCATCTTATCAGATACCAAGGAATGGTACCGATGTGGGACATGGTCAACCATGCGTCCTCAAGCAATCTTACCAATGTGAAGCTTGCTTACAATACCGGTTCGCTCACAGCACCTTTCCACCGCCAACGACGCCTTTAGACACCGACGACGGCATCAACAGCTACAAAGACGAAAAGCACGCATCGAATCCCACATGACGTAGTCACGCGTATTTACTGACTCACACGCACACGCATGTTTAGAGTGGTAAAGTGGCGGTAGGAACTCACCGCATACCTCTCTGTGTGTTTTTCCTTGTGCGAAGAATCGGCCAGATTCGAGATGGTAGCTACTAGGCCCGTGGGGAAGGGCGAGCAGCTGTTTGTTTCCTATGGCGATCTACCCAATGCTGAGCTCCTCCGACGATATGCATTTATCGATGGTACATCGTCATCATCGTTCGTGTGATGCATAGAATCATACTGGAATTAACAACTGCTGCTATGCGCTCGCCACTGAATTAAGACTTTCCGTCTTTTAATAATTATAATTATAAATATATTTATATATATATATATATATATATATATATATATATTCAACGGTGATTGGGTGTGGTCTCCCCCTCCCTCCCACCCCCCTCTTCCACCCAACCCCTTCTCTCTCTTTCCACACACACACACACACATACACACACACACACACACACACATTGCGACTGATATACCTCTCCAGGAAGCGCTCGGGCCTTAAGCAGCAGTGAGATACCCTTTGAATACGTCGTCAAGGCTGCGGCTGGTGCTGCTTCTTCATCGTCATCTTCGTCCTCTTTTTCTGCCTCGATAGAAGAGCTCGCAGAACGCTTGTCGTTCATCCGACGGTGTAAACTCATCCCAAGCGTGAGCGGCTCTCAGCATCACCAGCAGCAGCTACAGGAGGAGCAAAACCAGGAAAAACTACGAGCCGCCGCTGGCGACCAGGAAGCGCCTACTCCTCCCCTGCACACGAAGATGCAGCCCCGGGGAGGGGCACGAGGGCGAGGCGACTTTTCGGAGTACTTTGAAGTGAAGTCAGACGGGGGGGCGGAGTGGGAGATGTTGGAATGCCTCAGGCTGCTCATGCTTCCAAAGGACAGTTACGACAGCTTCGTTGCGGAGCTCAATGACCGCATCAAAGCTAGCCCAATATCAGCCGGCGTTGGTGCGGGTGGGTCGTCGCCCTTTCCGCGAGTGGAGATTCCTCCCAACTTCAAGGCGACCCTCGAAAATCTGGCTTCTATGAAGCTCAGAGACTTTCCCGTGGAAGATGAAACCATCGCTACGAGGTCAGCGACGCAGCGCCGCGTGAATGAAGAGTCGCTCACTACTGCATTTGCCTGTTCCACAAACTGTGTTTGTTGTTGTTGTTGTTGTCTCTCACTTTCCATGTCTATATTCCTGCTGCCGAATTGTGATCCTGATGAGAATTCGAGGAGGAGGAAGGGGGGGAGGGGGGGAGGGTAAAGTCTGCTTCCTGATTTCGTTTCTCCGCCCCTTGTATTGTAGCATTTCTTTCTTTCTGACATTTTGCCCGTGTATTCTGCGTGCGTCGCGCACCGTCAGCTACTACCCGGATATCAGCACGGAAGAGGTCCAAAGGGATGCCCGCAAACGCGCTGCGGCTCGAATTGTGGGCGAAGAGAAGGATTGCTTGCGCGCGCACATTGCGTGGCTGGAGAGGCTGCAGCTCGATGTTGTAGCGAAAGCCTGTGGTGAATTATGGGACTGCATCACTCCACGGCTATGCATCATGCTTCCTAAAAACCAGACCAAAAATAACAGTAATAGCGCGTAGTAGAGTGATGCAGCTGCTGTGTGGTCGAAGTTGTACTCATTCTTCGCGAATGTTCCTTTGTAGACTTTGTGTCTCTACATATATTCCTCCTGCATGCATTTTGTGTGCGTACGTCATGACGCCGTCGCTATATGTGTGCGCATACAAACCTTTCGCATTCATGTGACACGCTGCACATGCCAATCAACACGTTTGCGAATGCATCACAAAGGGATGATAGACACTACGTGCTTATACTGTGTCTATTATGAGGTAGATGTGTGCCATGGCAAAGAGCGCATGTCAGTCATGGAGCAAGCTCATGCGCCAGCGTAGGTTAGCAGGCCGCCGCTCTGGCTTACTACGTCACGACGAGCTAGCTAGGTGTTGCCGAGAGGATCCATATATTGAAATCCATGGCATGCATTGGTAGTAGTAGTGCAATTGTGCACTCTATGTACATATATGTACATGCGAATTACATAGCTAGATGCAGATCACATCATGCGACGTGCCGGCGGAGATGTCGCAAATCATGTGATGCGTGATGTCCCCAACATGTACACCACAGATTTATGCATGCCAGCATGTTTGTAATATCTTATTCCATGTATTTACATCGTTGGCGGGTGCATGCTGCTGCACGCACATGTAGGTATTTTGCTAATTTGCTGCTGCAGCATATATCCGCTTGGGTTGTTACACGTAGACTTGATCTGTGTGCAGTCTGTTCAAATTGTCGGACATAGAGCGCGCTGGGACGTATACATGATGGGTCTGAAACTGTCGCCGCGCAGTCGTCACGATATTCAAAAATCATTCAACTGTTTTCGAGCTAGTGCCGATGACGAACCGATTGATTCTGATGAGGAGAGAATGAATAAGTATTTCTTTACTTACTGGCCACACACTGATGCGGTTAAAAGAAACATCTCCGAGCACAACCATTCCATTCACAGTAATAACCCCTTATTTCGGCTTGATGCAGCATTTTTGTGTCATAATCGTATCGGCTATATCTCCTCCCCTATTCTCCAAAAAAACGCTCGCTACTACTCACCATCTTGCTCTTCCATCTGCTCTTGCTGTACTGTCTCAAATATTGGTACCTATAGGTTGGGAGGAGTTGCATGATAAAATTCGCCGATGTTCGTGATCACAAACTAGCTGCTTTTTGCGTTGTTCTTGCTTGTGTGTAGCGCTATTTTTACTTTAGGTTGCGCAGCTTCTGCTCGCGTTCTTTCCGCAGCCGTAGCGTGGCAGTCCAGCGCTCTAAACGAATCAAAGGGGGAGGGGGGCGAGGGGGTGTCGCACCGGCACGCTTCGTCATTATCATTATCGCTAGCAGCAGCGACAAGCAGCATATATAGTAATTGAGAATATTACTAATACCGTGGTATCTGGACCTCCAAAAATGGGCTGTATTAGATTCCTAGAGGTAGAGAAGGTAAAAGTGTCATACTACTGAAAATAATAAAACTGAAAGTAAGCCGCCCCTGCCCCCCTCCCCTCCCCCGATCTCTGTTCTGCAGTGCTGCTAACCTGCATCATCTTTCGATGTTTCTTCCTCTTTCCCTAATGAATTCAAGGAGGCAGACGAATCGTGAATACGCGGGTGGGGGAGGGGGGGCGAGAAGAACAACTCAACTGCGGTGTTTCACCTTTCCACGTCGCATGACGACAGGGTATTGACGCTGGCATAAATCCCTGAAATTTATGGGAGGGGGAAAGGAGAAAATGTTTTCGTTACGTTCATCATTAAAGGGCGGGGGGGGAAGAGATAATACCTCCAGAGATGAAAGCTACCAGACAAGCTTGGGATCCGAATTGCAACCTAAATGTGAGGAAAGAGCTACAATGAGTTCGGCCCAGCTGAAATTCCTACCACCCCCCCTTTTCCCCGAACCTGTAGGCAAATCGGATGGGGGAGATAGGTGAGGATGATTTCCGCAAGGTGAGGCGGAATAGAGCATGTGATCGTAGAGACGCTAATGCCTTCATCCTCGTAGAGTAAGAGAGACTTCGCAAGCTCAACCTCCCCTTGTGCCTGGTCGCTTTCCTCCGGGATCGCTCCTCCTATCGATGACTCCATTAATGGTTAGGGAATCTCGCGCTGGTAATTGTTGTTACTGTTGTTTCCATGATTCATAAAAAAAAAAAATCTTACGATGTTTGCAGGGAGAAGAAGGCATAATTCAATTGTCTATCGTCGAGAATTTTCCTAATCCGCGAAACATCTTGGGGGCGAAGTCAGAAAATATTTTTGATTGAAGATAACACTGTCATTCCTCTGTCTGCGTAAAGATAAATGGTATGCAATTTATAGGGAAAATATCCTAAAAAAAATCCCCAAAAAATGTAGCTCACCCATCCAGTTGATACTTCGTGCCGAGAAAGAGCTATGGCGGGTGAGATGGGGGTGTATTGCAGCCAACAATGGGAGATCCCGTCACATGTACCCTGGCCATTTGCCAGTTGTGACAAGTACAACATTTCACATACCCTTTTCTAAACCTCAGGACTCTTTGCGAAGTTCAATCTACAGGGCATTAAGCGCCTTGTGATTAAAACCACGCACTTGTGTCCGAAGGCAGGTAGCTCCTACGACCTGTGGCGAAGGTACGGCGACGTTTAACTTCGCTTCTCCTTTCGTCTATGAGATGGAAATCATGTTGTACTCGATGAAAACTACTGCAAAAGCTGGAGCGATTGAATTAGATGAGAGAGCAGAGTGCTATCGAACATGACGATTTGCTGCTGCTGCTGCTGCTGCTGCTTCTTCTTCGTAGGGCAACCACGAAATTCGCGAAAGACTCTAATCCAGACTGCAAGGTGATTGGCCTGTCTTGTATGATACGGCGAGCTCGTCAGTCACAAAGCACGTAAATCGTGTTATATTGTGAAGAAATTCTTGTTGTAAGGACAGATTAGCCATGCGCGTTTGCGCCAACGATTATATATATATATATATATATATATATATATATTTCTTCAGGTCGAACTCGTTGATTTCACGGAGAGTCCGCACAACCTTCCTCTGACGACAACGCCAGTTGCTGAAATAACTTACGAACATGGCGTGACAGAGGTCAAGCAAAACAGCCTGTTGTTTGTCAGAGAAGAGGTTTCTTCTCCTTGAAAGGATAGATTGTGACAGATGTCATCATCATAATTTACAGGAAATCGAGGCCATGGGCTTTGTTCCTGACATCATTAGGAGAATTAGTGACGCGAAGGATCCTAAATTCTTCGCCCCCGTAGAGGAAGACGAGAACTGGGAGAAAGAAATGGACGAGATCTATGAAATTGCGTTAAGCCGAATGAAGGAAAAGGCTGCTGAGAAGAGGAGACGGAGGAAGCAACAAGCAAAACCTGGGAAGAGGGGGGAACCTATTTTCGAGATATAACAAAGATTATTATCCTGCATGTGAATTCGATCGTCGTGGGCAATTACAACTGCAAACAAGGAGAATACTACTTGTCGCCCCGAGTGCATGTACATGTACACATTTAGACATGACGAGCATTGATGATCTATAAAATTACGATCATGGTTGCTCTAATGTAGCTATTCAGAATTGTCTATGTTTAAATCATGTGTTTGTGTGCACATGCACACATATATGCATGCACATTTCTGTGGGAGATGCCACATCATACATGCAACCTGGCTTTGCATGTCAAAACACAGCACACACACACACACACACACACACACACACACACAAACAAACACTCAGGCTGCAGTGCATGCGCCTAGTTTCGTCTGTAGTGCTGTGCACGTTTGTTGGTCGAGCTGTGACTCCGCTAGTCCAGTCACGCTAGCACGGCGATATATATGCGATTGCATGATGAGCACAGCAGAGCTCTGCATGGGCAAATGAAGACGTGGTGCACTTAAAGTTGCAGCTTTCGTCTGTGTCTGAACGTCAAGACAAACGGCATCTGGGTGTATATTGAAGCATTGGCCATTCTAGCTAGCTATAAATTGTTTTGTGCAGTCTAGCAGTGCACATGCATGCATGCTATGCTAGCATCGCATGCCCGCCTCGCGCGCGTCCACTTGGGCCATCACAACATGTATTCACGACACTCCTGCAAGGAATAGCAGTTGCCAGGCCTCGACGATGTACATGCAGAGTTGCACTCTAGATATAGATTTTTACTACTTAGATCTAATCGCTGTAATCGTCGTCATCATCATTGTCAACTCCGCGGCCGCTCTTGAAAGTTAAGGAGCCGCCTTGTTCCTCCCTCTCCTCTTCCTGGTACCGATCGGGGCGAAGATGATACTGGGAGGCGGACCGAGTCATTTTCTTGTAGGCCTGTTTTACGATGCAACGAATAAGTGTCATATATATATATATATATATATATATATATATATAAATCATTAATAAACACAGCAATCAACGGTATAGCTAATCATCATCATCATCATCGCAATCATCCTACAACACCTCGAAAGGCGAACCAGTGAAGCTCCCCTTTAACGCCGCAATCTGATTTGTACACAGGGCGGGGCCATTTGGGACAACAAATATCAGCCAAAAACATCTGAGGCGTACGCAAAAGCATAGGGCGGTTGACCTTTTTTTTCCTTGATTCAGCACTCTTCATCAGGTCCTGATTAAACAAAGAGAGGGCCGAAAGGGGGAGAGGGGGGAGGGGCGGGAGATGCAAGAAAAACGCATTTACCAATC
>ADNK01000472.1:0-12192 GCA_000320545.1 Bigelowiella natans CCMP2755 | reverse complement strand
CGTGTGTGTGTGTGTGTGTGTGTGTGTGTGTGTTTCCTCCTTCGGTGTGTTTGTGGATATATCATCAGATGTATATTATAAAGCATCGAGAAAATGAGTGAAAGTGATGGGATAAAGGAATTAGAGAGTAGAAAAAGGCGCTCGCATTGATCTGTTTGTTGTTGTTGTTGTTGTTGTTGTTGTTACACATTGATTGGTTCAGGCATCTTACGCAAGATATCGTCCGAAGGATCTTTTAGAGAAGTTTGACAGCGTTGACTACCCCATCGATCTAGTAGCGGTGATAACTGAGAAAGAGATGTGGTTGCAAGATGATGATGATGACGAGGGGGATGATACTGTCCAACGATGTGACTGGAGGAGAGAATTTGCTTTCGTTGTAGTAGTAGTAGTGGTAGTAGTAGTTGTTTTGTTGTATTAGAGAAATATTACTCCGGTTGGTGTTTTGAATTTGCTCATCCCTCTTCTCCCTCTCTCTCTCTCTCTCTCTCTCTCTCTCTCTAATGATATATATCACGCGTGTGTGTGTGTGTTTGTGATTGTGAATGACTCTTCGTCGCGTCCTCTTCCCCTCTTGCCATCATCCCATCATCACATAATTCCTGGCCTATTCTGGCTGCTATGCAACCAATCTATCAGCTGATAAGCTTTTGTTTTTGATTGATTCTCATTGCGCTATGTTCTCCGAATGATCGCAAAGAAATATCAACGACACGCTTTCTACACCGAATCGACGCTCAGGTAGCTAGCTGCACGCGTCCTCTCCATATCCCCAAAACAAAAACAATGCTTGTATTTTTGGAAACGTGGGGGATTTGCTGAATATCTTCACACACACACACACACACACACACACACATATATATATATATATATATATATATATATTATATAACATATCTGATTACATATACAAATGAATGCTCCTCCCCTCCCCCTCCCTTACCACCCACAGGGCGATTGCTTACGATGCGGAACATAAGATAGGGCCTGCAGAGGCAGGGGTATTTGTCACATCTCACATCATGAAGGAAACAAAGCAGATGATCGAGTGTTTCGCTCCTTACGAGACGATTCTACGTCGTGATATGAGAATAACCCATGCTGCCTTTGAAAAGTTACTGAAACACAATTTTCCTATTAAAATAGCTTCATCAAAAGCTCTTTATACGTGTAGCAGGGGCGTGTCAGTAGTATCGTCTTTGCAGTCGTCGTCTTTCCAACGCATCATCAAACGAACAACGTTTTGAGTGATATTTAAAGCGGCTCTCCTCGCTGCAAGATGTGCTCGTTCGTGTTTATTCTATAAATTTACATTGCAACAGAAGTATATTTAAATATATATATATATATATATATATATGCGTATATTCACTGTTCGGAACATCGCCTCCAACATTAAAAATAGGCAAAAGTCGCCGAGATAGTGGCTAGAGAGACTCATGAAAGGTCAACTTTATACGACCCCCCCCCCCCCCCTTACCCCCCCTCTTCCTCGTGAAGAAAGAAACATATGAGTACATATGACTCGGAACGTTTCCTATTTACTACATTCCTCACTCGCTTCTTATTGGATGGGACATGGAAAACAGGTGGGAGACGTCAAGAAAACGCCGGCAGTTGATCTGCAGCATCTTGGAGGCGCAAGGACTGGAGCAGAAGTAGCTATACAGAATGTGCCTTGTTTCTTATTCCACTGTCTACACAGCCTGATCTAGCTTTCCCGTTTATATTCTGAATACGACTGCTCTACTACAGGTTAATTCAAATCATGTACGAATACGAAGTTGATTAAAGCTCTGCCTTACTCACATCGGCAAGAGGTCACATCGATGTGAGCGAATTGTATCTCCCAACACGCAAACAGCAATGCAATTCAGCCCCCTATCAGTCTAGCTCGCAGTAACGATCGACGCCGTCAGCAGCTGACGATGATTATCGATATGATACATAACATATTAGCCGGTGTATCTCCCAGCTATTGTCTAGGTTATTGTGTAAGACGGATGCAATCAATCAATTAAACTTATTCAGTAGTCATCCTTATGTAGCTGTGCAATGCAGCGACTACAACGCTAATTTTGAATCTGTTGGTCTCCGCTATGATGTGTTTCATGCAAGTAAATGCATGTTGCTTCGTGATTGCGTACGTTTTGCTTGAATTTGTTCGAAATGCCTGCGTGCTTGCGCGGGAAAATGTGCGGCCTGTTCTAGCATTGCTGGTAGAACTTAAGCTGTTATACTGTGCGTGCATGCGATGTGAGACGGGCTAGCGGGTGTGATGAAATGATTACATTCTTTCAATTGTCGCTGCACTCGTGTATATAGCTAGATGGCGCAGCATGATTGCCTTGACAGCCATTTTTTCAAATGATGCATACGTGCACAAGCATATGATGTGCCAAACGGAACTGCCGCGTTTGCGATGGAAAAAGCACAAAGACTTCAATACTTCAATTCCCCAGTCCCAGAGCGAGTGCGCTGATATATTGACCTGCACGTTCAGCAGGTTGCAATGCGCTGCTCGCGGACATAGCTAGCGGCATTCACGTCACAAATTTAGACGTAGCCCGCAGATAATGACCAGATAAATTATTGCGCAATGAGTCAAGAATGTGCGAATCACGTACATGCTCTGCTGGTAGTCTCGATGTGTATAATACAAGATACATTTATTATGTATCTAATCTTCTTCACCTTGCCGGCTGTGCGTGCGTGCAATGCAATATTACGCTTGAGATACTGATATACCACAAGAGCATCATTAGAATGATCTTGGGTGGACGCGTACTATTAATTCCTTCTCATTTCTTAAGACTATTCGTTTTGCTACTGCACTCTCGCGCTTTCTGTACAATTATCACAGCTTTACGAGAGGTTGATTGGAAATAGGCACGATATGAAGAGGAGGTTAAAATTTCAAAAGCCCCCCCTGTCTCCATCAGGCCTTCTGTGTAGGAATATGCCGTCAATGTCGTCATCCTCGTCGTCCCAGTTCTCTTCGAGCAGCTCCTCCCACCTCGGCCCATACTGGTCTACAATAGCTTGCGCCAGACTCGATCGCTGCTGGGGGGGGGCCTTAAAATTTGGCAAATTGATATGCGGATTTCGACCAAAGTCATTGGATAAGATCATGATGAAGTCGTCGCTGGGCAGGGAAATGAAGGTGGTTTCCCCGTCGAGCGCGGTCTCCACTATCGACGGCAAGTAACTTGCAGGCGTGCGTATCGTCAGCGTCTCGAGATGCCGGAAACCGTAGTCCTCTGCAGCACTCAGGACGTCGCGAAGATCGTGCACACCGAAGCAGGGATTCTTCGAGTACAGCCACTGTTTAAACTGCGCGACTGACCACCGCTTCTCCACGCCATCAATGGAGTAGGAGCCGTGTATAGCCAGCAGCCCATTAGGCTCCAAGAGGCGCTGCGCCCCCTCCAGAAGGCCCTCGAAGGTCCTCCAAGGGGAAGATTGGATCAAGTTGGAGGTGACCAGCACGGAGTAGAGCTCCTCGCGGCTGCGGGGCGCGTTGATCCGGGAGAGCGCCTTCTGAATCCACCGCCCCCTCGGTTTCGCCGTGTCCACAACTATCGGCTTTCGAACGCTGGAGGACTTCCTCCCCACCGCGATCCCCCGCCCCCTGGCCGAGCGGGTGAATCGGTCAACTTGAAGTGCGCTCCTTTCGGAAGGCTGCCAGACCTGTCAAGGAGGGCAAAATTAGTGATAACAGTTGCCATGTGAGAGAGGATGGCTAATGGACAGGGGGGGGGGGGGGGGGAGGGGGCGCAAGGCTACGACACGCAGCTTTTGAACGATTTCGTGAGATAGAAGAGAAAATAAGATGCACACCATCTGAACATCGGGGTCGATTCTTTGCAAAAACTGCTCCAACGGCAGCGCCAACGCTGTCACCTAAAGGGGGGCATACGACAGTGGGAGAACTGGGGGATAAGCATTTCTTCAAGCGAAGAAGCAAGGCATCATCATCAAACTATCTTCCAAAGAATGAAGGGGTGCCACGAATAAAAGTTAGAAAAGCCTCAAATTCAAGATACATGCACTATCCTTGGCAGCATGGATACTGAAGGACTCATCTCACGTCTCGGTCTAGTCATCAGAATGGGGAATAGAAAAACTTCGTTACTTCGCCGATGTCGCTCGCAATCTCCAAGATATTCAGTTTGAACCCTGAGGGCGAAGGAAGATGGTTGAAGGTGTCGATAGCGTGCTTTCAAAGGTCAAAGAAGAGAGAGTACCAGCAGGTTGTGGGATCTTTGGAAGCAAGTCCTGGCAGTGCATTTCGAGAAGTCGCAATAAACTATAGCTGGAATTTCTGAGGAGGGTGGGGGGGGGGTAAAGTAAGCGTCCAATGCTCAGTATAACGATGTGCAGGCAGTGTTCGAAAGGAAAAGATGCAGCACCTAGAGTCCTGGGCCCTCCTTGAAGGCACCGTCAAATAATAGCGCCGCTTAATGCTAAGAACGAGGGATGAGTTTTCCGATTCTTGTGACTGGAAAGGAGGTATGCTGGATGGCCGGTGGCTCGTCACAAATCGTCTTTAGAATTTAATAATTTAATTAGGTCACAAGGCCGATTGTCATGTGGGTTTCAAAGTGAGTGAACTTCATCTAGGTGTTCGACCTCTTTCCATCTTTCTGACGGAAGCCCGACCTTCTCGGAGTCCTTGGAGATCAGATAAGGGTGTTAGCGAACGAATCAGTCTATTTCTGGGTAGGGTATGAATATCGACTGAGCCAAGTCGAGCACCTTTGCACTCCAAAACCGCCACGCCGCAAGATTGATCCATCCAGGGGGACCAGAATCGTTAGTATCGTCAATATTTCCAGACAAATGAATCCGGTCGTGTTATATGCAGTTTGCATGTATCAGTGGGCTGTAGCTCATGGATGAGACGGGAGCCATTCCCGACTTTTTTGGACAAGAACTGCAAGTTCATCTGGGATATTTTATTGCGACATATTATTCTTGTAGTCGCAGCAAGATATCCCCAGCGGAAAAATCCAAACACCCGAAGTTCAAATTTCAAAGGGAAAACTTCCCTATTTATTTTTCGCCCGCAGGCAGGATGATAAGCCAGAGATAACTTTCTTGCATTCGTGATTTCACGATCTCATTTCGGCTCGAACGTTTCCCCCTCACAGATCTTAATTAGATCTAACCGAAGCGTCTTGTTAAATAAAAGGGCTAAAACTCCTACTTCCTACGAAGTTAATAATATTTCGGCCAACGGTACGTGAAGGGTAGATCTAAGAAATTCCCTTTGTGTTTTCTGCACACTACATGCTTGCATAGTTTAAGAGCGTCAGGAAATATTGCTCAAATATCAACATAAACGCCTTTGTACTTGGCTTTTTAAATATTATCCCGGTTTCCATAGCTAATCGAATTGAGCGAATCTTCTCTGAAAATGACATCCAGAGTTTTCTGCCACAGACAGAAAAAGTGAAAAATCAGTGGGAAATAGGAACAACGACTTACGATTATATCGAAGAAATAATTGCATACTTCGGGTCTTTCCCAAACAAATTCCTTCTCTTTCCGTATGCTGTCCTGGGATTCTCATTTGTGCGACAAGGAATGTATGATGTCTCTGTGAATCAGAGGGCATTTTCCCTCTACGAAGTGCGACTGAATAATCCCACCAGAGTCTGAGATATTTATTGTCACGATCAAAACTACCACGAATATCGTATCCTAAATGCCGTTTAAATATGTAATTATTAAAACAGAGCACTGTAAATATGTGTATTTCTCCTTCCATTATATATTTTTCCCAGAATAAAATATCAATCTAGGGCAAAATAAGTCTGAATCATGTCTGCATATCGACTGGGGAAATCTGAAGCGTTCGTCTGAGAGTGTAAAAGGCGTATCTCCATCCCCCCCCCCCCCTTCTTACTCCATAATCATCCGTGGAGAACGACATACTTTACATAAAGCCGCATCTGAACAGTTCGGGTGTTGGGGGTTATGAAATAGGAGGCGGAATATCGGGATAACAAGTAGTGATTGTGGCTGTCTCCTCTATTTCCTGAATTTACGACTCAGTATAGCTCTGGATTAGATTCTCAGACCTAGAGCGTCGAACTTCATTTGTATTGCCTTTTCCCCAGAGCTTTGGTTGTACTTGAAAAGCCTAAGGATAAATTCAAAGCACCACCTTCTTGCGTCAGAAAGAAAAGAAATCAGCAGCCCCTCCCTGGTTTTGGAATTGTTGAAGATTCATTCTTACTAGAAGAAGAAAATTAGAACCTCGCACAATTCTAAAAAGAAAAAAATACTCACTGCTTAAATTCCAGCTCGCCTAAATAAATCTTGAGAAGATAATGAAGCCAACCGCGACTGTGCACACACAAAACCCAGCTAAAAGGATGGCGGAGTCAGTCTTAGAGTCGCCAAGGGTCGGAGTGCCATTGGAAGATGAATTATACCCGGTTTTAGAAGGGCTGAAGCTGGGTGAAAATGCAACGGCCAAGCAGACGAAAAACGGCAATATTGCTCCGACTCCGCCCACTGGTAATGTTGTTTTGTTCTTCTTGTCGCACATCCGCTGATATGAGTCGAAGAGGAAAAGTGAGCAATTGAAACCAACTTGAGACTTTATCTTTACGTTAAATTTCTTTTGTGTCAGCTCCGCCAAAAGAGGGGAAAAGCACCGAGACGAAGGAAAAGAAAGGAGAATGCATCATTTTCGTTGGCGACTTATCCAGAACCGTGAAGGATCAGGTGAATCATCTATTTCAGTGTCTTGAAAAGGATGACAGAAACAGCGATGAAGGAAATAGAGCAGAGAAAATACATAGAAAGAACGCAATGTCACAGGCTAACACGAATATGTGTGTGTGTGTGTGTGTGTGTGTGTACAAATATATATATATATATATATATATATATATAATGAATGATACATAGATGTATAACCCCCTCTCTCTTCTTTTCTCCCTTTGTGTGCGCGTGTTTGTCTGTGATTCTGCAATGGCGGTGTCCTCATACTAGGATCTGCGAAAAGAAGTGGAAAAGTACGGCACTGTCATCAACATCGATATCAAACGCGACCGAGTGACCAACAACAACCTCGGCTATGGTTTCGTGCAGTTCTCAAGCAGAGAAGAAGCGGTTGCAGCGAAGAAGGCCCTTCACGGCAAGGAGCTCTGCGGACGCAGGCTACGGATCGGGTGGGCGCAGAGAAACACAACCCTTTTTGTCGGCGATTTGGACAACTGCGTCGAGGAAGAAACGTATAGAAACGCCTTCGAGGAGTTCGGTGACCTAGTGTACGATGAGACCTACTTCAAGGTGATCAAAGGCTTTGGAATGGTCAAATTCAAGACTAGAGAGAACGCCGAGAGAGCCAAGATGGAGCTGCACGGAAAGAAAATCGGCACAAGCAAGCGCCCTGTGAGGGTGACCTGGGCAGACACGAGCGTCCAAAAGCACTGCGTACACGTCAAGTTTGACATTGCGAAGGAGGCCAAATCCCTCCAGGAAGGAGAGATCACCGAAGATATCCTCCTCAAGGTGTTTAGTGAATTCGGCAAGATCGTCCAGGTCAATCTCCCACGCCACAACGACAACAGCCTGAAAGGCTACGGCTTCGTGCACTACGAGGATACAGAGGAGGGCGAGAGTAGCGCTAAGACCGCGATCGAGAGGGTTTCCGGCGCCAAAATCGGCCACCTGGTGGTTAAGTGCAACTACGGCCGAAAACACACCAAGCGACGCCGCCACACCAACCAGAACAACGTGGGCGGAGGGGGGAACTCTGCGAGTATTCGGCAGCACAACAACCAGATATTCATGTACCAATACGGCCCCCAGAACGGAACGTACGCGCCAACCGCCACGATGGTTTACCCCATGCAAACGCCATATATTTATCAGCAGCAGCAGCACCTAGCTAGACGGGGCGGGCCGAGCCACTCCACTGCAATGTACCCCCCCGCAGCTGCGGCTTACCATCATAGTGCGTATCATCCGCAGCAAGCGATGAGCTACTACCCGCAATACAGCCAGAGCCAGGCCATCAACACCAATCCCCCCCCCCCTTCTGTCTCGCAGCAGCAAGCCGACATTCAAAGTGATATGGGGGCGAGTCTGGACTATGGGATGAACCTAAACAGCATGAGCCATACGGTCGCAGATACCAGGGGATATGACGCCTCGCAATTACAACAGCAGCAGCAGCAGCAGCAGCAGCAGCAGCAGCATATGGGCACAGCAATGCAGCACCAACACAGAGACTCTTCGATGATTCATCAGGGCCGTTTGCATCAGCAGCAGCGTTAGAGATATGATGACGCTACTGCTCTTTTCCCCTTTTTTTATTATTTTTTTCCACCCTTCGTCTGAGTACGTGATATTTATACATATATATATATATATATATATATATATATTGGTTGATCGAACAAAACCACCTTGCTCTGGTGAGACGAAGAAGGAGAAAAGAGCAAATTACTCAGAAATAAACAGTGCTGAAAGAGAAAACGAATGACTAGTTTACAGGAGAGGCGTAAATATATATATATATATATATATATATTATATAATATATATATATATATATATATATATATATATATCCGTTATAAACCTCAAGGGAGTTTCGAAAAGTGTGATTACAAAGTTAAAATTTCGAGGAGGGGGAGGAGGAGGAGGAAGGGTAGAAGCACCCTGTTTTCTTCATGTAGTGGGTGTGTGTGTGAGAGAGAGAGAGAGAGAGAGAGAGAGGCAGTGTGGAAATACGAAAACGGGTGGATGTGCGTGTTCTTGTGATTCGTTTATTTTTCTACGACGGGCACAGAGGAGGAGAAGGGGGCGGGAGGCTACGGGAGGGAGGGGTTGGGAAAAAGCATCTTCAGCAAAAAGAAAGAGCTATTACGATGGATCGGGATGGAAGTTGAAACAACACGATGAGATTTCACTGGCCGTATCGAGACTGCGAGTGAATTATAGGACCTTGCACCGCAATGCGAATCATGGATTGCAAAATCTGATTGATGCAGATATTGCATTATAACATCGTTCAAATGATGAAACGACAGCTTTGCAAAGTTAAAGGCCTGTTGCGCGCCCATGATGCAGAGAGTGTGCGTGTCGTCAATCGCGGGCCATCCACGCCCTTGAGACAGGGCATTAAGACGGCGCACAACCCCATCCAGGCTGTAACAGCTCTAGAGTTTGCGTCAGCGCTGCTAAGTGGCAGACATGTACGTGTGCTAATGATACCTAGTGCGTTCTAGCGCTCGCGCAACTACTCGCTATACCGCAGCTCATTGATTCTGCTGCTTAGTAGCCTGCTGGATCTATGCAATATTGCATAACAGCAGTATGCTTATCTCTTGCGGTATTCGAACATCAATGCGCTACAATTAGCTAGCTAGCTAGCATAGCTAGATAGACGTACGTGCTTATTATGCTGGCTAGCTACACAAGCACGAGTGCGATAACGTGACATCCGCTAGACCCGACGTGTATAGGCAGCTTTCTAGCCTATTTGCAAAGTTACATTTTCGCTAAAAATAAATACACAGCTCGCGCTCGCTCTATGTGCAACTTGCTATCTAGCTATAATATATGCTAGCGTGGAGCAAAACTATATTTAAAGCCTAACTAGTTAAAGCTAGCAAAGTATGGGGTGACACACCGTGCCCTCTCTAGCACTGTGATAATAAATGACAATACACGTGCGTGCCGACGATAATATCAACGTCGTCGGCGTTACACGGTGATATATGTATGGATTCTTGGCGGACGTACATGTGCTGAGACTGCTCTTAAATACACTCTCACAACTTGCACTTCTCCACTTCAAAGATCACGGTTCTGTACAACTTGATGACAAACACTTCCGCATCTTCATCCAGAATCTGCGCGCATATATTATAAACGCGTGAGGAGCTCGGTGTGCGTTCAGAAAAGCAGAAACAAAGGAAGGCGCTCGATTTGTGCACGGTTTTCTTACCCCCTGCAAATTGTCAAACATGTCCTGCGGTGACGCATGTGCGGTCAGCTTCTCGAAGATGAAGTCAATCATCGACTGCTCCACTTGGCCTAGCGCCCCCTTCACCTTCTCGGCGATGAACGGCGCTAAATTCAACTCGATCATCGTCCGAAACTTATCGTACCTAGAACCCAGCAAAACCCAGCAAAACATAGATCGTAAGGAGCGCAGGTGCTTCTCGACGGAGAAAGGCTCTTTGGCGATGGCGCGGAATTTCAAGATTATTCTGCACAACATGGATTAGAGGAGAGAGGTGCTTCTTTTCTGCTACTTACGTCGTCCAATCGACGGCGTACTCAAATACGTGCTTGCGACTGGTGGGGATCTCTCGCATCAGGGCCTGCATTCTTGAATATCTATGGAAGAGGAGGAGGTGGTGGAGGAGGAGGAGGAGAAAGGAGGAAGAGGCGAATATGAGAACACGGGGACAGACAACTATCATGAGCATCAGCAATTCAAGTACCGGCAGCGATATTTGCAAGGGCGCGTTGGTAAATACGCAATTGCTGCATCATCACCATCATCATCACCATCATCATCACCATCTTCATCACCATCATCATCATCATCATCATCGTCATCATTGTCGTTGTCTCTGCTATGTTGTCTCTTGTTTTGTTGTTTTTAGTCATCGTGGTGGTGGTGGTGGTGGTTGGTCTTCCTACGGAATCTTTGCTTGGCGAACGCTGAACTCCTCCATCTCAGCCTGCGTGATGTTTGCGCTCACGAGGGGGTGTTGGTGCGACCTGACAACGGTGATGATAACGATGATGATGATGAGGATGATGATGATATGACAACTTCTAGAAGACACGATTCTCATGCTGCAGGAGGGAAAGCAGAGAATCGGTACCATCAAAGACATTTCCCCCCCCCCCCCCTCCCTCTTTCAGTATCCTTTATCCTTGGTTTTTGCATGATTCTAGCTGTTCCTACCGATCTTCCTTCTTTCTCTTCTTCTTTTTCTTCCTCTGTTTCTTTCTATCCTCGCCGTCGTCGCTCCGATCCTTTTCTTCCTCCCCCGACTCGCTGATAGTGCTGCTAAGCTCATTATCACTATCCTCCTCGCTGTCATCATCCGTTCTATAGAAAACCGTCATCAAAATCTTCCAATTAACAACAGTTTTCTTATAATAATAATTCTTACACCGCGGATCAATCTCTCCAAAACCAGCAAATTAGTTCTCCTCTAGATTCCACCACCATCATCATCACCACCATCATCATCATCAGTGGGTTTTTCGCCGTTTTCGCACGTCTCTCGGAGGATATACATGCATGTACTCCAAGGAAACTCTGTGCGGGGAGTAAACTATATTTGCACGCTGCATACTCGGAATTTCCTTTCTCGTTTGCGAGAGCTGTGGCGGTGTCAAACAGTGACTTGGACCCTGGGTTGAACTTGACCTCGAGCTCACCAGGAACTACCGTGAAGCTTGTCAAGCGAGAAAGAGGAGGGGGGGGGGGAGGGCAAAGAAGAAGAAGAAGAAGGGGAAGAAGAAGAGGAAGAAAAAGGAAAGGGTGGGGAGGAGGTCGTCACGACGGCTATACGTTTGCGATGCGCTAATTGAAATATGTGTGTGTGTGTGTATATATATATATATATATATGCACACATATATATCTCAAAAGAACCCCTTCGTCCCCGTTGTTGTCCCAGCTTTCGCTCGCTTTGCCATCCTCCTATCTGCACGCTCACGCCTCTTATTCTCCTTAGCAATGCCATCGAGAATGCGTTTCTGCTCTTTCTTCTCGAGCTCCTCCTCCGCAGCCTTCCGCCTCTCCTCCTGCTTCTTCTCCCGTTGTTCTGAAGTCCTTTTTTCATCCTCCTCACGCCTCGCTCTCTCCTCAACCTCTCGTTGTCTTTGCCGCTCGAGCTCACCAACACGCGCAGCTAGTCGCACCAGCTGCTGCCGGACCTGAGCGTCAATAGCAAATGCTTTCAAAACCGAGCTCCGAATCACGTGGTTATTGTTGATAATATTCTTGTTATTGTTGTTAATATTATTATTATTATTATTATTATTATTATTATTGTTTTTTTTTTGAATAAGCAGCGCATTTTTTACTCTGACACGATCGTCGCTATTCGCGTCATCGATAATGATTTCGCTACATTTAGTTGTAATGATAAATTGTTGTGTGGTAGAAACAAAGGCCGTTCTACTACATTT
>ADNK01000474.1:0-7500 GCA_000320545.1 Bigelowiella natans CCMP2755 | reverse complement strand
GCGTTGAGGACTACGTATGTCATATAAAAAGCTGTTGAAGCAATGCAAATTGTTGCCAAGGAATTGAAGATAGTAAAGAATTGCCATCCAAAGTATACAGGCTCGTGAGAACCCTTACATAATTTTATTACACAACGACGTTATGACAAGATTATCACATCATTTCAAACTAATTATTTACCAGATTATAAATAAACATCACTGTGACAGTCACTGAGTTTATTCTAAATCAACCACATCCACATCTTTCAATTCTGAACTCAAATTAAAATTAGTAGGCTAAGGTTAGAAGGCTTAAAGAATTACACGTGCAGTCTCCTAGTCGTAACGACTGTACATACAGACAGCAATTGGGTAGCATTGTAGATCTAAAGAATGCGGTGAAGAGTGTCAACGTGATATCCTAATATGTGCGTAATGTTCGTGACCAGCTGCAATGCAATCACTGAAAGCCGCAAAGTATCTGTGCAGCGAATTATCGAGATACACCTCAGAATAGTGAGCACGAGTTCAAACCATCCTAGTGGCTAACGATACCTGTAATAATCCATGGATACAACATGGTTGCGGTGCTCGTCTGCTAAAGCCCAAGAGATCACGTGATCGCGTATTTTACAAAGGATGCCGATTGTTTCTCATGTCGCGCATATTAACCACATGTCGTTCCGATAGATTTCCTCAACAATTTGATGCCCAGCAGAACAAAAATAACATCCACGACCTTTGAAGAGATCCCCCTGTTTGAGAAGTCGCAGCATCAAAAACGGGCCCATATCATTGAGAAAGCTCTTCGGACACACGAAGATCGTCTTAGATAGTGCCGGTCCCAGCTTTTTCTTTTCTTCCTTTCTCGAAAATCAGGATGAAAAAGCAGCGAGAAACTCCCTCACGACACATCTTTTGAACTGCTCCCGGTGGACTATCCCCGTCCGGAGCCAACAAATCAACAGCTGGTCTTCCCGAAAGTTCCCGTGCATATGCCAGTCGCTTGGGCCCTACGCACTGAGTCCGCGATCTACAGAGAACGCAGGCGAAATTCTGATTGAGACTAGGGCACACAACCAATTTGAGCTAATTTGTGGATGATGTAGCATTCCAAGAAAATCTCATGCCGTAAACTTGCACTGCAAGAAATCGTGTCGCAGAGCAAAAGTGCCCACAATTTCGATCCCGCAAAATCTCTGCAATGGATTCCTTAGGGGGCCTGCTCAACGCTACAGAAATTCTCCACCATCCCATTACCCGACCTTCGCCAAACGCTAAAGTTTCTAATGGTATTCGACCTTACTTGAATAGACGACCACGTTGCCGGTCACGCACGAGTAATTCTTGTTCGCTGCAGTTGTGGATTTGACAGTGCAGCTCGTGAAAAACGTTACGAAGGTCTGATTGTTTTCCTAAGTGAACAACAGTTTGTCTCACCGATAATTTTCAATAGTTGTACCCCCGAGTCGATCTTCAAATCTTTTGCGACGGATTCTCGACGAACTTCGAGTATTTGCAGTCTGACCAAGTTACGATAACACCAGAGGGTGTGCTGTTCCATTGCATATCAAAGACACTCAGCTTCGTCCTTTTAACTTATGATGAAGGGGATATCAATGCATTTACTTCTGATCCGATCCAGGTGGTGAAAAAGATCAATTTGAGATTATTCAGCGTTTAAAAAGTCCATTTACTAACTAGGTGGAGGTCATTGGTTTGGGCGTGCCCATAACCTACGTTGTAACTTCCTGCATGTCGGTAAGAATGATTCCCGAAAATAGGAATATGTGTATCGAAATTCATATCTTCGGTGTCAGATATTAGCGTTATGCGTGGTTCTTGGATGTTATGTACTGTCTCCTCGTCTGCAAGCATGGCCAGGGCCCTTGGAGATGAGAAAAACTGTAACTTCTTGAAATATTAAAAACAATTAACACAATATATTCCGAAGGTAATTTGCATGCTGGTATTCATTTCAAATATTGTTTTTATATTCAGTTTCACGTTCTTCTTACGTGTGTCCTGCTCCTCTTCACCAATATCATGCATCTGCGTCGTATTCCTGCGAAGCAATTCTGCAGTCCAACCATATCATTACTGACACAATGGGCAATTATGGGAATGCAATGTAATCGCTGTTTCCCTCTTCTTCTCAAAATTTGCATTTTCTTTTCACTCTAAACATATTTTTGGTGTTCTAATTACTCTATCAGCTTGGTATCTTTGTATGAGTGCAAATGTATTTTCATCGATATCCAATCCGTTTCTTGCGCCGGAATCCAAGATGGTGTGGTACACGTTAATCTCCACATGTCTACCCGGTGCAACGGCGATCAGTATTGTGATAGCGGTACATAAGTGAAGTATTCCGATTTCAAACCCTGTTCTAGTTTTTGAGGATGATGTGTATTTAAGCAAGTATATGGTTACCGACCAAGTGAAGGCGTATGTTGGGTTAGAGACAGAGAGGTAAAGAATTGTGATAATTGTGAAGCTGCAAGTGTGAGTTGGAGCTTTATCATACAATTTAAATCATACAAACAGGATCAATTCAATTTTGCCAGCAGTCTCCTGGTTTATATTCCAGTGACTTTTATAGTGATCACTGGAGTCGTAATCATGTCCTACGCAATGTCGGTTATTTTTTATCAATGAATCTGAATTTTAAACTTATCCATTAATATTTTCATGATCTTACAGCTTCAAATTAAACTCTGAGGCTGTTGGAATGACTACAGAACTTCGCAAGAAGGCGCTTTTGAAGGTTTATCACATCTTCTGACTGAGTCACACCATGCAAACTTGTTATAACTTTTTCAGTTAAAGATGAACGTGATGTTATTCACATTCTATTGGATAGTCACCGGGTTAGTTTAATCATTTTCCTAATCTGTAAATGAGGAGCCAATCTAAAATATGTTTTTAGGGCTGTCCTATTCAGCATCTACATCGAAGAAAATTTGGAACAGTCTGCCATAATCCAAAATCGAGGACTATCATTTCTCTTTGCATTCGTGAGTAGAGTTGTAGTCCCTCATACCCAAAGCCATGAATCTTGATTAAAATCAATTATCGTACACTAGCTTGCTGGTGCCTTGGGAGTCTTTGATGCTACAGGATGGGCGATCGTACATGCCGATGAGTTTAGGTGCCAACATACTACATTCAGATCGATCTGGTGATAAGTCGAACTTTTTACCCAGGATGCTACTGAAGGAGTGGCACCTCATGCCGCAGAAAATAAAGGAGAAGATGAGAGATGACCAGAAGGTGTTTATCCAAGCCATCATCATGTCCGTTTTATAATTAAGAAACAAATATACTATTAGACCGCTGGAGACGGCTGGGATATATCTCTTCCCCTCCGCAGAGAATTTATATTCCAGACAACGTAATATACCTTGATCTACTAGGGTTGTCATCAATACCTTCTGTATATATAGGACGGGAATCAAGGGTCATCTACAACGTAAGAGGGAGGGAATATTGAAGCCAATACACATTCTTCAGTAATATCTGATTGTGCCCCTTTCCTTTGTTGAAATAAAGTTTATTTACAATATCCGCATGTTGCGTGAATAATATATTTGTCATTGTACCAGAGATCATGAGGACTTCATAAGGAAAGTAAGTATGGCAGACGATAGGATGCATAAACCAAAAATCTTCTCTATGGTAACAAAATCATTTTCAAATAAATTGTCTTTTTCAAACGAAACGAAACTTTCTCACATTAGCATAGCTGGGCATCTGCAGAACCACCTGGAGATAGTCATTACTCGATTCTACCCGATGCAAAGAGCACAAATACTCCACACCCACGAAGGCAAAGTTCGGACTTGACTGCGGATACTCTCGGATCATCTTGTCAAAGGAATAGTCATCATTCACGTCATACAGACGTTTTTGATTTAGCTCCTTTTCAACCACACATAGTGGAAAGAAATCCGACTCAAGAATCACTCAAGAGCATTGAATTTAAGGCTTATGAATGGAGACGCTTCGCATACCTTCGCCAGTAGAACATCATACCCACGACCTTAAAAGCATGTTTTTGATGTTGATTTAATATATTGATCCGAGGTTTTGGAACATGGATGAAAAAGACATCTCATCATCTCTCAGCGGTATTGCACAGATGTAAACATGATAATTGCTCGACAACATTAGGCTTGAACTTTCGTAGGTGCGATCGACCAAATGGCAATGAATTTTTCGGAGGGTGCGTCCGGAAGCTTTTTCTTCCTCACAGTAAGTACAAGGGGATACGATCTTGGAATAAGTCTTATTTCTTATGTGCACGTCCTAAGGTGGATAGGAAATACTTAGTTAAGACGATGACTCGCAGTGAATTGCAGGTTATAAATATGATTGTGTTGGAAAGGAATTTGGTTCAGAGAGATATTCATATAGGTGCTAATATCCATCCTGCCAAGTTACTGTCGACATATGGTAAAATTGAAATCGGAAAAATCGAGCATTTCGGAGGATTTCTAATTCTGCGCTATATACTGTGTCCTCTAGGCCGAGAACCCAAACAGCTTAATCACGAAGTATGTGGGCATATATTCAGTGAAACTCTTCAATCATCGCGAGTAAATACTTTCACCAGATGACTTGGACAGCTTGAAACAGTCCTTGTAGTCCTTTATTAGCCCCGTGCTCACAAAATTTTTTTAGGTACTTCAGTCTGATGACGAACATCTTGCTGACGTCTCCTGGGTATCTCTAGTCTATCTTGTCCTGCAAATTGTTTATCACGATATTTTCTGTAGGAGGGGAATCAAATTTAAGTACGATCTCAAAGGATCTACCATAAACCGCAATGGAAAAGTGAAGGTCAACATGAAATTGTAGAAATTTTCCAACGTCGAAGCCTATACATGTTTATACGTGGTAGAAAAGCGGAGGTACATTAAAGGATAATGACTTCAGATCCCCATTGGAGGTCATCATTTAAGGATGAATCAATTAGAAATGAATATGACATTCTAAAACTATTCACAGTTTCCCAAGGCCTTGGGAATACAATTGCTGCACCAACTAGATCGTGATTCCTCCTTCCTCCAAGGCCAAAACATCATGGTATAGCACTTCCTTTCTTATTTGAAATCATAACCTGATCTTCATTTTCGAAAGGATTATTCTTTGCTTGTTGGAGTGGAATATTTCACATACTCTACAGTACTGGAATTTCGATCAAATCTACATTTTCCCGTTGACTTAAAATTAAATGTACCTCAGGAGTATCTTTCGAACCATAATTCTTCTTCTGGAGAAGAAAAGGTGGTTCTATTGGAAATGGAAATTATAAATTGTTAACCTGTATCTTTCGATCAGAGTATCGCAGAGCTACACGACAGATTCTCCCAAATAGCAGCTGCACGTGTAACAGCTCCCGGAGTTTATTATTTGGTCAAAAAATATATCTGAAGCATGCAACGTTTAGATTATGACGTCTGCTGAACACAAATCAATAGGGCTTAATTGACATTTTACAAGAATGGGACTTTTGGAAATGGCTAGAAAGGGCTGTTAAGGTGGTAAAAGCACTCGAAAAGACACGCAAATCGATTGATAAAATGTTTGGTTATACAATTAGATTTGCTTCAAATGCCATTGTGCTGACTATGATAAGCTATCCTGCGTCCCACCAAAACAGTACAGTATTGAAATCTTGCAAAAAAAATACTTTTGAATGGCCTGAATGCTCAATTACAGATATTAAAATAAGGTCATCAACGTGCAGGTATCAAGAGAGATTTGTTGAATTCATGAGAACGTCGGTCATCTACAAAGATGGGGATGAAAACCAGGTGCAACATTTTCTTGCCAACTTACAGCTTCCATTCCATGCACTTTACTAAGTTACAATCCTAAGAGTAGATCTGATGATTTGAGTGTCCTCCCTCATGTAGAGTGTGAACATCAAATCAAGTTTCCGAGCTTGCTAGCTTGACCATCCATATGATTCCGTCTCCATTACCTCTCTCCCCCCTCCCCTCCCCCCCCCCCCCCCCCCCCTCTCTCTCTCTCTTTCTATTCTTCCCTGCTTGTATGTTGTGAACTCGCAGGGATCAAAGTCAAACTCTACACTGGAGAAGGTCCAGCCTGCACCAAGGGCTTCGATTGTAGTCTCATCTTTCAGCATGTAAGATGTAGTCAAAACATGTCAAGTGAGACACCTCCTTGTGTAGCTTCACGGAAATAGTGTAGATAAATGAAACTATTCTGATGTTGCAAAGTTCTTTTTTGATGCGCACATTTGTGGATCAAGGAGTGATGATCGTAACATGTGTACATGCTCATGTTCTGAGCTTGATGATCGTAAAAACTAAAAAAAGGTCAATGACGATTTGCACATCACCCGTTGAACATGCTAAATAAATCACACCTAAATTGACAAAAACAAGATTGTGCGCTGCACATTATGCATAGCATCGCCAAACCAAATTCTGAATGAATGCCACAAACCATTCTAGCATTCCCGCGATCTAGCAATGACTGTGCTGCTAGCAATGAATGCCCTTGATGCCATGACACGTCCTTTTTGATCCTTCATGCTAGCATCTTAAGGCATGCCTAGCTAGCAAGATGGAATTGATGTCTTCACACTTAATGAACTCAATCTGTGTCGTGTCAATGCTAGCATGCTAGCATACCTGCTAGCCTGCTAGCCTGTCTAGCTGTGTCTAGACTTGCAAGCATACGAATACGATTGTCCCTCGCGCGCTGTCTAAAATGTTTGCACAACTATCAATCTAGCCGCAACTAGCTAGCAAGACAGCAAGACAGCTAGACAGCTAGACAGCAATTGCCACACAACGCACGCACATTTTTTAACATTGTGGCCATCACCCTGTCGATCTACTGTGCATGCTTGCTAGCTATAGCATGTCTAGCATAGTTAGATGAGTGTGAATCTTTCTTAAAATTTGAAATTTATGAAACACCGAACATGTTGTCTTAATTGGATTCCATGCATGCGGACCTCCAGATCTAGACATCTAGACATGCACAGTGTAGAGGTATACAACTGTCTAGCCGTGGTAAAAATGACTAAAAGGAGCATAAAATTAAAAGACTAGGTAAGATCTATCCTGGCTCCGCCATGGATCCACTAACTGGAGGAATCGACGGAGCGCTGGCCCTCCAATCATGGGATTGGGTTATACGCTGAGCGCCCCTTGCAGTACACGCAGATGGCCGCCATCGTGATCACGGCACACACCACCCCCACGCTTCCCACCACGAGGTAGATCCATGAGCTTCCAGCGTCGCCATTCATATCGGAGCCACTCCCCGCGGTCGTGGACGTGGAACTGGCGTGCGCAGGGGGATACTGACTCTCGCTAGGCTGTGGTTCCCTCGGCGCGTCCGAAGGAGGGGGGGGGGAGGGGATGTGGTGGGGGGCTGGAGCGGTCTCATTCCCCGCAACGAAAGCGCGAAACCATTTGACAGACGCCTTTGTCGTGCCGGGTCGAGGTTAGTGAGCGTAGTCTACCCAACCATATC
>ADNK01000480.1:27500-41273 GCA_000320545.1 Bigelowiella natans CCMP2755 | reverse complement strand
CAATGGGCAGCACCACCACCATCATCATCGTCATCGTCATCATCATCATCATCATCATCATCGTCGCCGTCGCAAGCACACGCACTCACATATGCATGCACGCATGCACATCTACATACACATTACAGGTGCGTCGAGAACCAGCACAGGTTTTATCACATCGCTATCATCGTAACTCCGACAGTCAATATGTTAAATATATGGTCGATTGGTGGTGGTGGGGGGGGGGGGGGGGGGGGAGGAGTGGGAAGAGGCCTTGTTGTGACAGCTGCTGCCGCTGCTGCATGAAGACGTACCGCAACTCTCGCAGACCCAGTCGTTTGGATCCGAATCATCGTTTTTCTTTCCATTGCTTGCTGTGGAAGAATCTGGCCGAAAAGAGTAAGTAGTAGCAGGGATGGATGCAACATCAGTACTCGACGAATGGCTTGTTGCCTTGCATGCCCTTCTCTCCCCCCTTGAACTCCTTCCCACGCAGCTTTCTCACCCCATATATGATCGGGGAATTCCCGTGGTTTTTTGGTCGCTCTCGTCGTAGCCAATGCTGCTGCTGTTGTTGCAGAACAACTGGTTGGTCTCTCTCTCTCTCTCTTGTTATTATATATTGTCACCTTTCGATGCTGCAGCAGCTGCTTGTGGTGTCCAGCCAGGGTCGACGTCCTTTCTGTCGGCACCGCAACGATTGCAACTAAAGCAGCAGCAGCAGCAGCAGCAGCAAGAAACAGCGGAGAGGTGAGTGGAGAAATGAGTTCATAAGTCCACAAGCCTACTACTACTACTACTACTACTACTACTATTGCTATTGCTACTGCTACTGCTACCACTTTTCTACAAAATGTCGCTGCATGCACTTGAATTCAATGCTGTCATATACTGTGTTCTTCCAGCAGATATGCAGTAGATATGTAATGATATATACGTGTACACGCCGTGAGAGCACACACACACACACACACACACACACAAACACATTACCGAGTACGGAACGAGTAGTTACTATTGCTGCAAGATGTGCAAACCCAGTCATTGGCCGATTTCGATCCTCCTCCTCCTCCTCCTCCACCACCACCACCAGCATCTGGAAGAGAAGATGTTATTAGTAGGCGTTCTTCGGCGAATCACCATTATCATCATCATCAACGACAACAACAACATCGCGTCTTCCGCAACTACATGATGACACGAAATCATAAACCTTCCCTGGTGTTCTCCTCCTACCCTCCCCCCCCCCCTCCCTGGTCCTCTCTTCATCATCCACGTCACTACTTTGCATCATGGCTGGCTGCTGCTGCTGTACAGGTGCCGCCCCCCCTGCAGGTGTTGGTGTACTCGTTGACGCTACGGGCTTGGGAGGGGCACCTCCAAGCTCGGCCATGAACTGTGTGTGTAGGAGCATCGCAAGAGGAGGAGAGGGGGGGAGGAGGAAATGGAGGAGGATGAGAACGATTCAGCGAAGCAGCAAAACTACAGCTCTTTTCTTCTCACTCGGAACAATGCACACACACACATATATATATATATATATATATATATATATGTGTGTGTGTGTGTGTGTGTGTGTAGTAAGTAAGTAGAGCTGTAGTTTTGCTGCTTCGGTTATAATATGCTCACCTGTGAGTATTCATCGTTTAGCTTCTCCAATTTGGCACTGTTTTTCGCATCTCCGCTGTCGTAAGCATACATAAATCACGTGATGATGATTATTATTACTATTAGTAGTAGTAGTAGTAGTAGTAGCCCGTCACCACCGCTATCATCATCGTTCCCTGGGACAGCAGCATTATATCGCTTAACACCGCAAGTAGCATAACAACGCAGCGCGCACTCCTACGCTCCTCCTCCTCCCCCTCCACCCCCTCCTCCTGCTGCGGCTGCATAGTAGCACTACTGCGACGACTACTACTACCACAATTCCTACTTACTACTCTACTACCGATTCGGACAGTCAATTGTCGGGTGGTTGTCAGATCCGCATATCGCGCACTTGATGTTCGCCGGGACCCATCCCTTTATCATCATCATCGTCGTCATCACCATCACCATCATCATCTGTTCAATCGTCGCTACTAGTATTATCATATGTAATATATATATATATATATATATATATATATATATATGTTTCCAGCAGTATAAATACTAGTGCAGGAGCTCAATGAAATCATAGCTCCTGCCCCGTGCTAAATGAATCCACTGTCCTATGCGGTTGGCATCCCCCCTCCTCTCCCCCCGACACACGGTTCTTCTCGATCCTCCGCTACTCTTTTCTGTCTACTGTTGCGATTGTTACTATTACTATTGCTATTATTATTACTTACCGAACCGCCTTGTCTTTTGGGGCATTCGAAGATGCGGTGTCCTGTGGTGGCAGCAGCGGCAGCAGCAGCAGCAGTAGTAGTAGTAGTAGTAGTAGTAGTAGAAGTATGGTAGGAGGAGGGATGGAGGTTTTTGTCGAGGAGGAGGGGCAGAGAAACTTCAGTATGTTTGCAGAGGAGGAGGAGGAGGAGAGGGAGGACGCGTAATCGAGATTGGTAGTAACGTTTGATGATTGTGATGATGATGATGATGATGATTATGGCAAAATCTCCCCCCCCCCAAATGTCACCATCGGGACTCCTCCTCCTCCTCCTCCTCCTCCATCTCCTAACGACCTTGCTCCCCGCAATTTCTGCACGTGACCACATCTAGCGCTGTGCCTGGGAAAAAGCAAGTTGACGTGAGGGGGGGGGAGAATGGTGGTCTACCAAAGCAGTAATGAGAGCGGAGAACGGCCCATTACTTGCACAATGATTTCGCCATTTGATGATGATGATGGTGATGGTGATGACCGATATCAGTGAAGTCGTGTGTGGTAATCATGGATGATCTTCTTCAGATGAGAATGCCTCTTTCTCTCTCTCTCTCTGTCTATCTGTCTATTCTTGTACCGTTCATAGCTGCTAACTCCCTTAATTGCATGGCCTGATGATTAGCGCAATCATCACGTCACTAATGCTACCGCACAATATAGCCGCGAAGGGTGCATATCAGGGTTAATGCCCGCAATGCCTTCCCTCCCCCCCCTCCCCCCCCTCCCCCCCAACGGGGTCTGATCCCTCGTTGCATCACATCGGTCTCATCACCTTATGCTTATTCTCATGATCTGCTACGGGCACGAGCAGCTTTTTAATCAAGGCCTGATTTGGTCGATACGGCACAGAGCGAATCAATCTTTCTTCGCGATCGCAATCCTCGTCATCATCATCATCATCATCATCATCATCATCATCATCGTAATCATCGTCGTCGTCATGATCATCGATCTTCCACGTCGTTTCTCGCCAATGGATGCTGGTGGGAGCCTACCTCGGCCTTATCGACTGAGGATTGCTCGCTGAGGAAGAAGACACGCACACACACACACACACACACACACACACACATAGCGTTATCAGACAACGATATGATGCCGCTACTGTTCCGGTTTCTTGCTTCTCTGGTTTACTACTACTGCTCCTACTACTACTACTACTACTACTACTACTACTACTACCGCGCTGTGATGAGGACGTGGAGAGGCTCGTCATCTTCAGGTCTGGAGGAAGAAGAAGAAGAAGAAGAAGAAGAAGAGAGGCGTCATCATGCGGTGAGAACCATCATCATCGCATGCGAGTGTTGTTGTACGCGAGATCGACGCCCTCTGCTGCCGCTATATTAGTATAAGACGTATGCAGGGCCATTGCACACACGCCTATCACGAAATAATACATTATTAATAAGAAAGATAATATTATATATATATATATATATATATATATATTAACATATTGCAAACATTCCTGGCACTACCTGTGCGGTCGACTCATTTTTCTGCTATTCGGCTCCTTCCCTGATCAAGATCAACAAAGCACAATCAGCCGTGAGGCGCATGGAAAGGGGGGGGGGGGGGGGGTTAAAGAGGTCGAGCCGATCTCAGGCAAAGAGTCTTCTTTGCATTGTGTGGTTTCAGCATACATCAAAAAGCGTCTCCAAGAGCATGCATCAGAGCTGCTGCTTCTTACGATGTGGTGGCAGTAATAACGGCGTAAACCGAATTAGCGTTGTTGACCGACGGACTGACCGACCGACCTCTCACGAAGATCTTAGCCCCCGTCTCTTTCTGCAGTCGTTTTTGTGTGTTCCCTCTCGGGCCAATAATTAAGCTGGTGATAGGTATCATCGTCAGCATCTCTATCACTACTACACACTCTACGCAGCAGCAGCAGCAGCAGCAGCAGCGGCAGCAGCTACCCGATGAAGTTGTAGTCTGGATGTTTGTCCACCGGGATCGGGATTTTCAGCTGTTGAAACAACAACGCAAAAAAAAAAATTATGAACGTAAGAATTACAACGATGTCATGAACGAAGCGCCAACGACGCTACTTACTGCAAGAAAAAGAGAATGAAGTAGAAGACAGGTGGATGAGGGGGAAGCCGGAGCTCCAGATAAGCGTTAGCGCCATCATCATCATCATCATCATCATCATCATCATCATAATCATCATCATCATAATCATCATCATCATCATTTCTCAAGATTTTGCTGGCGGCAGCGCGGAACAGACATCCCCTCCCCCCCGCGGTACAGCCAATGCTCCATGGCGGAGACAATGATATTCGATGTTTTCGGCGTGGAATTTCACCTTAATCCATTCTGTTGACTTCGGAACCAAAGCGGCCATGCTCGGGTCGATTTTCACCATCTGTGTTACGACGCAGGGAAGGGGGGGTTCTCGAGTTATTGCCTCTTTCAGTCTCTCTCTTCCTCTACTTCTTCGGATCGATTCACCCCTTTCTTCTCTACCAGGTTTCTTGTTGTTATTCCTTGTTCTCGCTCGCTCGATCACCTCCCTTTTGTTCCCACGCATATATACACATGATGCAGCAGGCACATGCGCGTGCGGGCATCCATTGTCCTACCTCGTCCAGAATCTTTTGCCTCTCGGCCATGGTCTTTTGTTGGAATCTGCAGAAGGAGAGGACAGAGGGTTGGGGGGCAGTAGAGCGAAAAGGGAGAAAGCTGCTGCTGTTGCGACTGCTGCGCTATGTTGTATGTTTTTGCATCATCGATGTGGTCCCATTAAACCACGTTGTCATTACCGAATGTCTCGAGTGTTCGTCCTCTTGCCTAAAATACACCAACCAAAGGAGAATGAGCGCCATCACAATCTTCTTCTTCTTCTTCTTCTTCTTCTTCTTCTTCTACAACTACTATTAATTTACCATTCGCATCATAGATCGGTTCCGGAGAGGGAGACATTTTTTCCTGTGTTCAAATTCAGCACGTGTGGTAAACGCATCAGTTTATTACTCCTCCCCACTCTTCAACGTCTGTGTCGACAGTGCATTCTTCAAGAGTGTTAGCATCTTCATAATTCTCTCTGGCAATCGCGTACCTTGTCCATGTGTTGCGCAGGGTTCAGTAGCTTCGCGCTCACCTAATAGGAGGTGGGAGGGTGACACCAAAACAGCGGGAGAATTAATTCATTTTGCAACACAAACAATCACAAGTATGCTATATATATATATATATATATATATATATATATATACATAGACAATATACAATATTGACACGCCTCGTGTGTTACTTGTTGGAGCTGAAGCTTCAAGAGCATCATCTTGGTTTGGGCTGAGCAGGTGCGTGGAATGAAAAATAGCATCCAAATGAACACCCATATCAATCCCCTTTCCACCGGAAAAATACAGTCGACATACGGATCACCTACCTGCGGTGAGATTTTGGGTAGCTGCAATGGCGGCCAGCTGCGGTGGGAGTTGAACCTAATGCATGAGTTGATGCTATTAACGATGTGCTGACAACATGGTGATGATGATGATGATGATGATGATCAGGATTACAGGATGCTCCCTAATTATGTCATTAACACAAAAGCGACCTTCTCCTTATCGCTTCCCCAGCGGCTGCGTCGTTTCCGCGCTCTCTTCTGAGCGTTAGTTTCAGTTGCTGGAAAGACCAGAGAGGATATGTTTCAAAGCGAGGACGAGCACACGGAGTAACGTAATATAACATTGCTAACAACTACATACCGCTCGCGTCCTGCCCAACAGCTACCAAAGCTGTACTCGCGGTGCTTGTTTTCTGGGGGGGATGATGAGGGGTGTTTGTGATACAAAGAACTAAGAATCAAACAATTGCGAACACACCCTCCCCCCTGAGGTGTATGGAAACAGAAATACCACCGCTTTCCCCTCACGTGCGCACATGTATACAAACACGAGTGTGCCTCCGCACGTGCGCACGTGCGGTGAATGTTTTAAATATAGAGCCCGTTACATATAAATAGCGGGTGTAGAATAGTGTCAAAGGTGCACACCGTCTCAGAATCCTCTGATTTAGAACCCCAGCGTGACTTGCGCTTCCGACGCCGTTCAGCTCTAGCTTTTTCAGCCGCACCATCTTCAGCCGCCCCCGCAGTCGTTGCTTCTGTGACAACTACGGAAGGTTTTGCCTCGGTCGTTGCAGCAGCTTTAAAGTTGCTTTCTGTTGAAGCAGCTGCAGACGTACCCTCGGCACCTTTAAGAGAGAGAAGGGAATGAGATTGCATGTTCAAGAAACAGGTTATGCAATGAAAAAGCGCACCTTTAGCTGGATCCTCGCTCATGCTTCCGAAGCGAGAGGTTCTTTCCCTATTACTTCAAATAAGATGGAATTGTCTAACATAAGTGGGCTGAATCGTGATTATTTGCTATACGCGACTAGAATTTATGAGCCCGAACATGACTAGAGTTCACTGATAAATGCCCGCATCGCAACATGTTGAACAGTCTGTGATATTCTTCCAAAGCGGCGGAAAGAATTTAGAGTTTAACATGAAATCATTTTATGGAAAATTATAACAAAATGGATTCCTTTCCGCTCCTTCATGCTCGTTTCCCCCCCTTCAGTACCTCGGTGCGAGGAGCGAGCAAGTAAACAATTTTTTGTTTCAGACTTAGCAAAAGTTGTCTAATGTAGAAAAGTGTGGAAGGGGGGATCACTATGAGTACCGACAAATATGTATTGAGAATCTATGGAAAATTTCAAGCGATTCTCGTAAAAATAAGGATCTTGCGCCAGGCAACGAAAAATATTTTAATGCAATATCTCTCCTGGAAAGACCGATTTTTTAAATGGATGTAATTTTATCATGTTTGCTCTTTATTCTTTTATCTGCGACAATGAAGACTCAGACCCAAATTGATTTTGCGGTTGCGAATTAAAAACAAGGATGCGATAGATCATCCGACAAGCCAAATAATAATAATTGCCTAGTCTACTCGCAAAATCAGCAGAGCATTCCGTGCCGCCCTTTTCCGCAGAGAATTCTGGAAGTGAGACCCAGGGGTATTTGACAACGGGATGAGCGCAAAAGCCATGACGCGAATCGTTTTGATCCCCTTTTCGACCCCGAGGGAGCTTTTGTTTGCTCTCCCCAAAAGATCTTCAACTCGCATCTCTGTGGAAAAAAAACAGAAAGATTACCTCTTTCACGTTTGGCGACAGAAAAACATAGATGTCGCACATAGCTGATACAGGTTTGATGGGTCAGCGGAGATTTGCGCTGCTCGTCCCGTGGTTTGAAAACTGCTCCAAAGACGAAAGGACAGACCGCCACCCTGAACTGAAAGGATGGCTGAACAAGTTAAAGGCGCAGATTCCACCGCAGAGTTCACACCTCTTGTGACAGGGCTAAAGGAAGTTGATACCTCTGAGGTCGCGAAGAAAATCACGACCAAATACGAACAGTAAGTTCACATTCTTGCGGACTTTTGAGTGGTTGCTGATCGTTTTTGTGCGCATCTCAGGCGATGTCTCCTGTACTTTTTCTCGAAGGAGAAGACCGAATGGATTACAAGAGGAAAGGGAAATATCAAAATTCAGAAACATGAAGATGCTCCCTTTTATCAGGTAGAGTCAAATCATATTGATTCTCTTCCCGCACTAACGCATTCTTTGATTCAGATGGTACTCTATGAGGAGAAGACCTTCAAATTGCGTCTCTGTGCTATGGGTCACCTATATGTTGCAATATTAAAGCTATCTTTTGACTAATGGATTGCTTTCGCAGTTCCTACAAAAGGGGAATTGCAGGCGAATGAAGGAAGCGACAGGAGCTGGACCTTCGCTTGCACAGACTACTCTGGTAAGTCTTCATTAGTTTGAATTAGCATCATATTTACTGATTTCAACGCGTAGGTAAAGACGAAGATGAGCCAGGGGAGGAAAAGAAGGGCGTGCTTCAATCGTGCGCCATCAAGTTTAAAAATTCAGAAAGTAAAGTTTTTTTTTCCTACTTTCGAAATCCTACTAATATCACGTTCTTTCTAGTTGCCAACAAGTTCAAGGCGGAATTTGAAAAATACCAGGAAGAGAATCTGAAAGCTGCAAGCGCAAAGAAGGGAACAGAAGAGGCAAAGAAGGAAGAAACAGAAGAGGCAAAGAAGGAAGAAGCAGAGAAAGATTCAAAATAATTTCTTCAATCTGGACTTCGTTTGCTTGTTAGACCGCAAGATGAGTGATTGGAAATACAACGCGCTTTCTATGAGTGATTGGAGATACAACGCGCTTTCTTGTATTTTTGATTATCACGTATCACGCGATCTTAACGGAAAATTAAACCGAGGATAGCATCGGTCCGTCCTCATCGTTTCGTTGCTTACGAGTATAGTGCGGTTGTAGAAAGTAGTAGTTTTTGTACGACCCAGCGATTAGACAAATTGTAACATCATATTTCAAAGGCATGTCATACTAAAGGTCTCTTGATGTATACGATAAGAAACTAACAATATTCTTACGTAGCTTGTAGCCACATAGTTTGCATGTCTAGATATACATATGCACTGGTCGGATAACTAAAGACATGACACAGTAATATATGTGCTGTAAAATGCACATATTCAGTATCTAGAATATGTCTTCTGTCTATTGTCGCATCTGTGGCTTGTGTCGTATTTAGCTACGTTAATATAATCTAGACATACGAGTTTGGCAGAGAAACTCAGTTAAATGCTTGTTACGTTCTAATGCAATAATCTAGCAATGTAATGCGGAATTTGCTAGCTTGCATGTCAAGAAGCTGTGCGCTGGCAGGCAAATCTTGTATATGCACAATTAGGCCATGTGACTCTCATATCTGGATAGTCAAGCTAGCAAGCTAAAATGCGTTTTATAATTGACGACCTTCTAGCTAGTAGAGCCTTATTAGCTAGCTTGCTAGCTTGAAGCATTATTCTAGCATTGCATGCACAAACTATGACACAGCTAGACAGCTATGCAGCTAGACAGTCTAGATAGCTTGCAGTGCTAGAGTGTTGGAGTGGCATAACTTCCTATAGTACATAATTATCTAGGACACTAAGATCTAGCTCTAGAGCTGCCAACACTACATAAGAGTTTATAGCTTTAGATAAACGCGCTACGCTAGCTACGCTGCCGCACGGACAAATAAGTCGTTACCATACATAAACGATGGTTGTCAGCCATGCTAGCATGCTAGCAGTATGACAACGCCCTGCTCTAGCTAGCTACGCTAGCTAGAGCAGGGCGATCTGCTATTAGCGATGCACATCGCAGATCGTAAGCTCTAGAGCTAGCCGGTGCTATGACGACGATGCATAGCTAGATAGTGCTAGAGTGGCTCGAACCGCAGCGCATCCATCCTGGCATGCAACATATATATATATATATATATATATATATATATATATATTCAGCAAATCTAGAGATGCTTGTGTTTTTGCCACCATTGTGGACTGCTTGCATTGCTACGCGATGAAAGAGCACTCTAGACACTACTAGACGAGCTTACAATGCTTAAGTGCCTGTATCTTCTAGTCATTAGTAGTACGTAGATAGTTCTTCCATAACCAAAATGGAAACAAACGCTGTGATGTCATTATGAGCCAAAATGCTTGGATATGATACATGTATGCATGGGCATTGGATTTTTTTCCGTACAACTTCGCCGGCCCCGCTGGATACGATACTGAACTTGCTGACAAATTTATACCGCATCCCCATTCATACCAAAATGACTCTTTGAACTCTGCTGTTTTCCAGGAAATGGAACCAACAATCGAGTCTGAAGAATATGATGTATTAAAATCAATATGATATCACGAAATATTATAAGAGGGAACTTGTGTTACTCTGCTCATGTAATTCTCAAAATCCGGATGGCTCCAATACTTTTTCTCCATATCCTAGTTAAATAGATATTTAGTTTGAATTCTCCGCCAATTTCATAAAAATCTTTCTACCGCTTCAAGCACGGGAACTCCAGTTTTATGCCGCAAGAGATACCTGATCAAGGAAATTTTGAAGTTAATTCCCCGACCTGTAAGGATCGTTCTTTCAATTTACCAGACAAATATTGGTGATATCATGGTCCAAAGAGGTGCGACTGGAAGAGCTAGCAAGAAGATGGATGCCCAGATTATCATTTCTCCGAAATAATTCGGGTGTCTTGCAAGGCTCCATAAGCCTGATCATCAGAAAACTAATCAGTATCCTCCCAAATTACAATAAATACTTCATGCAACCTTTATCACACCATCTCCAACGAACAGTGTTGCTTTTATCTGTCTTGAATCCGTACTTCTGCGCATCTGCAATGCACTCGATACCCATTCCTAACATTCGAATGAAAATAAGCCAGATGTTGCTGACGCTTTTTATTGTGGAGTACCGAGAGTGTATCCAACTCCTCCAGCTATCAACGTCATTGGAGCGATCGCTGCAGCCAGTGTATCTCCTGTAAAAACGAAGTTCTCTTTGGTATAATATACCAAAATATGGAATGACTTGATCGACCTTTCAGATTCTTATAGCCTTTCAAGTCTGCAGCCATTGTCACGGGCAGCAAACAGATCCAACCCCATACTGAGATAGATTGTAGGCGATAAATATGCGGACAATAGGTGACGTCGAGAGAAGCTTACGTGCTTGGCGAATCCAGTATGCCATCAAATTGAAAGGATAGCATGAATCTCCACACAACCACACTTCTCCGGGTTTGCGAAAATGCTTACTAATTCTTTTATCGGATTGGATTTTCGACATCCTGAACAACAGTCACAGTGACGGTAAATCCATTTGAACTGAATTCATGAAGCTACCTTATTGACAAGTAACTTCCGAGACGAGTGGCCCATAATCCTACCGCCAGGGCGAGTAATTTCGGTCTCATGGGTTTTGCCCAGCTGCGTGATACTGTATTCCACTAGATGTGCACATTTTGTGTTCAGGACACTAACTCGCATCAAAATCTCGATTGACGTGGTTGAGTTTACCTGAGTGTTCAGAGCGCTATGCATCGTCGCTAGCGCAGATAGTGTGAATGCAGATGTTCCCATAAGATCAGTAATTGCATATGACTGAAAAGACATAATTATATATATATCAATTTTTGTGTCACCCGTCTGTTTAACAGTTTCAACCTTGGTGGTAGTTGAAATTAAGAAACCAAGCATATTCCAGCTCATAGTCACCAAAACTAATACAGAAATAAGATTTAGATATGAATGTGAAGGCACCAAATGGCTAATATTATGCTGAAGAGTGGAAGAATACTTACATGATAGTGCCACTGGATGCAATGTTGCAATTTGCTGCGATAGAGGGGGGGGAGGTGCACCGCCCCCCATTCCTGGCATCATTCCTCCTCCAGGCATTGCCATTCCCCCTGGCATTCCACCACCTGGCATACCACCTCCTCCAATTAAAGCCTTAGTCCTTTGATTTGTGCTGAACAATTTATGAGGAATGTGTTATATCTTGAGATGATAATATGCTATAAATTTTTTCATTTGTAATGCAGCTAGTTTTACCTTCGTTTATTAATGGCTGTAGCCATTCGAAGAGGAGTATTTTCATGCTTCATTTGGTTAAATGGCAGCACGGTCGCAGATGCTCGTAGATTGGATACCCTTTCGGTACCTGGCTCCAACAAATTCCTCGCCATAAACGCCACGAAGCAGAGGGCCAGGCAGACGACGACTACACGCATCATCCCCTTGCGCTCCTTCTGAGAGCTGGGAGTTCCTTGAATCGGCAGTAAAACTTGATTCGGAGACTGCATTTTCGAAGGGGGGGGGGGGGGGGGTGATATTGAGACCGTGGATTCGGTTTTGGGAAGTTCCCCGAAGTAAATGTACGGTACCTTAGTTGTCGCAGGCCCGAAGTGCAAGGGAATTTCGCAATGGATAGAGCAACGGCCGTGTTTGCCCTGAGAGTTTTGTCTCAGGACAAAAATCGCATCATTTTTTTTGAAATAGCCTCCTGAACGAACAGATATCTTCGGGAGTAAGATCATTATTCGTTTGGAAAAGAAGGAACCCGTTGCTGTCCCCCCCCTTCTATCACCTCTCCCAGCACGAGAAATGGCGAGTGTATTCACCCCCCTCAACGGAAAGCTCACTATCAAGGCCGTGTCCGCTCGGGACCTTCATGTCGTTCAGTCCCTTGGCGTGCAAGACCCGTAAGTAGGCCGATTTCTTCTCTCCTTTATCGCTATAACGACCGGCAACATCCTCTAGGTACTGTCGATTCCGTTTTGGCAAATTCAAGAAGGTACGAGCAGCTTTTATGAGCTACATCTTTTTGCCTCACTTATTTGGTTGTATCATTGCCAGGCGTCGAAGGTCGACAAGGTAAAAACCACCGGTGATGTGCGAAACGGAGGCTACTCATTCGAAACTCACACTCACGGCGTTACTGATTCTCTTTTCTTTAAAGAATGGCGGCAAGTTTCCCACGTGGAACCAAGAGTAATTTCTTTCCTGCTCGAAAAGTTGCGCGATTGTAAATCCATTGTTGCGTAACCTAAGGTTCTCTTTCGAACTGAAGGAGGAAGAGAATATGATGCTCGGTTCGGCTAGCACCCAAACACAGACATATCCAGCGTGCTAAATCCACCCTCTTGCTATTAGAAATTACGGTGATGAACAAGAATAACCTTGCGATGGATGATATCATCGGCACTCTTGAGGTACATGCCGATCTTCTGATGGATAAACACCAGTTCGTGAACAAAATTCTACGCTCAGATCCCCATCTTTGTCCTTCTCAGCAACAATCAAGGTAGCTTCATGCGATCCTAAGTATTTTTGGAAGATTTCACTGCAGGATTAGCTCTATAAAAACAAACACACATAGTATTTTATAGATCTGAGTGACTGTATATGGTGTGTGTGTGTGTGTGTGTGTGTGTGCTAGTAAGTTTCGCGGTAAAAAAAAAATATATATATATATATATATATATATATATATATATTAATATATATACACATATATGGATCTTGGAAACTACCCGTCATGATTATTTCACTTTCACTATCTTAAGAGTGGTTCCAGCTCTACCGCAGCTCTCGCAATCGGTACTAGACTTCTCTGGATCTTTTTGAGAGACGGGGGGAGATATATCAACTTCTAACTTGCCCGTTCAGGTACAAAGCAGGCTCGATTTATCTGGACACCAAATTCGAAGGCAATGGTGGCCTTCCACAGGTCGCAAGGTAGGTCGACGTTGTATTATTTGCGTGTGAAATCTCAACCGTGATTGGAATTTTCCGGTGCGATAGTTCCCGATACGGCCTGCTTTCTGCACGTTATGGCATGGGTACTTAGAGACAACCTGTAGGCATACAAATTAATACTACCGGGACCTAATAAAGAAATAGATAAAGCTTCTTTCCATGCGACACACACACACACACACACGCACACACACACACAAATTAGTATAGAAATAT